>JAFLJL010017311.1:32500-35000 GCA_018398815.1 Conus ventricosus | reverse complement strand
TCTCTCACTGCTGTTAACTGTAGTGGACCAGTCATCAATGAAGTTTGACTTAAAGGGAAAAATACAGAGAAAATCTCTCACTGCTGTTAACTGTAGTGGACCAGTCATCAATGAAGTTTGACTTAAAGGAAGAATACAGAGAAAATCTCTCACTGCTGTTAACTGTAGTGGACCAGTCATCAATGAAATTTGACTTAAAGGAAGAATACAGAGAAAATCTCTCACTGCTGTTAACTGTAGTGGACCAGTCATCAATGAAGTTTAACTTAAAGGAAGAATACAGAGAAAATCTCTCACTGCTGTTAACTGTAGTGGACCAGTCATCAATGAAATTTGACTTAAAGGAAGAATACAGAGAAAATCTCTCACTGCTGTTAACTGTAGTGGACCAGTCATCAATGAAGTTTGACTTAAAGGAAGAATACAGAGAAAATCTCTCACTGCTGTAGTGGACCAGTCATCAATGAAGTTTGACTTAAAGGAAGAATACAGAGAAAATCTCTCACTGCTGTTAAACTGTAGTGGACCAGTCATCAATGAAATTTGACTTAAAGGAAGAATACAGAGAAAATCTCTCACTGCTGTTAACTGTAGTGGACCAGTCATCAATGAAGTTTGACTTAAAGGAAGAATACAGAGAAAATCTCTCACTGCTGTTAACTGTAGTGGACCAGTCATCAATGAAATTTGACTTAAAGGAAGAATACAGAGAAAATCTCTCACTGCTGTAGTGGACCAGTCATCAATGAAGTTTGACTTAAAAAGGAAGAATACAGAGAAAATCTCTCACTGCTGTTAACTGTAGTGGACCAGTCATCAATGAAGTTTGACTTAAAGGAAGAATACAGAGAAAATCTCTCACTGCTGTTAACTGTAGTGGACCAGTCATCAATGAAGTTTGCTAAAAAAAAAAAAAAAAAAAAAAAAACGCGCTCTTAATAATGACAGAAAAGATCGTTCATTTCCGACGCTTTTGTTCAGCCAAGCGGAACCAAATCCGCAGTCTTGAAGCACATTTCTTAGTTTAGATGGCCAACATAATTTTCCATTGTCTTCCATACTGAGCTGCATTAAAAACATGCTTGTTTGGGCAATCTGTTAATAACCCCATGTAGTAGTTACAACCAATATTTCACTGCTCTCATGCAAGAACTGACGTGCATGGGATACCTGCCTAGCTCTCCATACATGCATGTGTTTGGGGTTTTAGTGGAGACGCTGAAAAATCGCTTACGCGCCTGAGTATGCACCTTTTTCAACCACTTCTATGGCATCTAGACCCCAGATTTCTGACCCATACAACAAGACTGACTGGACCAGGGCGTCAAAGATTTTAAAGTACGTCTGTCTTGTAGTAATTTCATTGAGTTTGAGGAGAGAACTCGAGCACAGTCAAAGACAGATTTCTTTCCCTTCGTTACAATGTGGCCGACCCCTTGCACAACACTTAACCTTGTAGTAACTGTAAAACCTAGATGTGTATAACTGTTCACAACTTCCAGCTCCTCGCTATCCAGAAACCATTTTTCATTCTGCCCAAGTAGCCCTCTTTCTTGAATACCATACCCTTAGATTTATCTACGTTAAGAGAGAGGGGAGAGAGAGAGAGAGAGAGAGAGAGAGAGAGAGAGAGAGAGAGAGAGAGAGAGAGAGAGAGAGAGAGAGAGAGAGCGCAACCCAAAATTCCTAATCATTCTTATAATGAAGCATAGCCATCAACATCCACGGTACAAAAAGAGCACTTATCTTACAATTACTGTTGTAATTATGCTGCCTCGCATTTCGTATCCAAAATCACTTCATCTGATCGCCCTTGGAGTTTTCACACACACACACACACACACACACACACACACACACACACACACACACACACACACGCACACACACACACACACACACACTAATCCTAGTTCTAAATCAGCCGTTAAGAATAACGCCATTTGTATGCCAAAACAACGTATGTCTTATTAGTTTTATGCCACATATTCTTCAGTTTGGCGTGTTGGTTTTCAAAAAACAAAAATTTCCCGAAGACAGGAAACAGAAAATGCACCTTTTAATACCGGATTTATAGACAAAATTTTGTTTACAGAGATAACAATGCAATTCAGTATGTGCTGTCTCGCTTTTTCTACTCCCTTATCCCTCCTACCCCCTCCCTTTCCTACTCCTCCTCTTCCACCCCTACCCCCACCCCGCCCCACTCTCCTCGCCGGTTCCCCTGGAACCCTCTAACGTTCTTCATCCGTTCTATGGCCGCGTATCATTTTGTCCAACCTCCTTCCATGATCTCACTGGTATCCTCCCCCCCCCCCTACCCCACCCCACCCCACCCCCCGTCCTTTCTCTCTCCTTGACCATACTGTCTGCTATGCGTTTCTGCAGCTATTTTGCTCGCGTGTTCCTTTTTAAGTGTTGTTCTTTTCTCTCTCTCTCTCTCTCTCTCTCTCTCTCTCTCTCTCTCTCTCTCTCTCTCTCTCTCTCTCTCTCTCTCTCT
>JAFLJL010017311.1:20000-30000 GCA_018398815.1 Conus ventricosus | reverse complement strand
CGGCTAGAGACCAAGCTCTAAGCGTTTTACAATCCACACTCGTTCACACAACGGGCTGCCTACCTGGGTAGTGCCGACTGAAGAGCTGCCAGCTGGCGCTTCATTCAGTCGTTCCCCGTGTCATCCAGTCAATATCGTTCAATGTCGTTCACTCATTTTCCTTACTTCCTTCATTCTATCCATTTCTCACGCAGGGTGCATGCTATGTGTAACGTGTCATCCATACCAACGGCCAAACTGGCCTACTCTTCCGAAAGTTGGTGATGGGATTTTACGTGTGTGCAAGATGTTATGCGTGCGTTCACACACGGAACCTCGGTTTATAGTCTCATTCGAAGGACTGTATGG
Organism: Conus ventricosus; assembly: GCA_018398815.1. NCBI lineage: Eukaryota > Metazoa > Mollusca > Gastropoda > Neogastropoda > Conidae > Conus > Conus ventricosus. The sequence continues at coordinate 29,652 of JAFLJL010017311.1, read as the reverse complement.
GAAATGGAGTCAGAACCAATGTTAACTCCGAGGGAAAAATCCCCCTGTACCGAAACGCCCCGGCGGAGGTTCGAACCCGCAACCCCAGGATCACCAAGATTACAAGTCCGGCGCTCTATCAACTGAGCTATTCCGGCTCCCTGTTAGTATTATGATTATTATTATTATTACTATCATTATTATTATCATTATTTCATTATCATTATTATCGTTATTACTAGACGGTCTATAGCCTCGCCGACCACACACGGCCTTTTTCAGAATGTTCACCAGTTGGGGGGGGGGGGGGGGGGGGGGGGGGGAGGGGGGGGGTAATAAAAAGGAGACCAGAAACAACTGAAAAACAATGTCTACAAACAGCAAAGCTCACATGGCAGTGAAAATAACTGACGTCCTAATAAGGCGGATAAAAACGAAACCGTGCCGAAAGTGCTGGCTGCTCCGTTTAATTTATCTCATACAGTAAGGTAAAAAAAAAAAAAAAAAACCTAATAAAAGACATTTTTTTATGAATGTGATTAGTAAAAAAAACAAAAAAACATGAAAGGTCATGTGCCCACTCAGACATTGCCAAAAAAAAAAACGGGCACCTAGTGTTCGCTCCAAGCCGAACGCACGTTTTTAACTACCCGATCACCAGATTGCCAGGAAATGCCAGCATGCTGTAAATTGTAACTAGAGAAACGCACACACACACACACAACCACACACACACACACACACACACACACACACACACACACACACACACACACACACACACACGTGCGCGCGCGCGCGCGCGCGCGTAGAAAAGAGTCCTTCGAACAGAGTCAGGAAGGAGAATGGGAGAAGAAGAGAAGAGCAGAAGACAGGCAGTTATTTTCTTCTAAATTCAAATAAGTTCATCTGACACAACATAATGGAAGATAAAAGGAAAACGAACAAAGACCAAACAAAGGGTGAATGAAGAAGAAACCGACATATCAAACACAACGATAATTACGTGGTAAATAGAGGGAAAGAAAGAGAGAGAGAGAGAGAGAGAGAGAGAGAGAGAGAGAGAGAGAGAGAGAGAGAGAGAGAGAGAGAGAAGCAGAGATATCCAGCTTACTAATTGTCCGGTGTATTTTATAAAGCTGAGAGAGAGAGAGAGAGAGAGAGAGAGAGAGAGAGAGAGAGAGAGACAAGCAGAGCTATCCAGCTTACCAACTGTCCGGTGTATTTTATAAAGCTGTTTGAGATAAAGACGCTTTCTCTACACCTCCATACTTTTTCTTCGTATATTTTTCTCTCTCTCTCTCTTTAAGATTTATCTTGGAAGGCTGAAGATTTTACCTCCAGGCCCGTTCTCATGAAGATAAATGTCAGAATTTTCATCATACTCGTACTCCCCGACCCCCCTCCCTCCTTACACACACACACACACACACACACACACACACACACACACACACACACACACACGCACACACACACACACGCACAAAATACACACACACACACACACACACACACACACACACACACACACACACACACACACACACACACACACACACACACACACACACACACACACACACACACACATTTGCGCGCACACGCACGCACTTACGCAAAAAAACAAAAAAAAGCAGGGAAGCACCCACAAGCATATGTACAGTGCTCGCCGCGCAACATCCTGTAGCTCCTTGAAAGAGAGAGAGAGAGAGAGAGAGAGAGAGAGAGAGAGAGAGAGAGAGAGAGAGAGAGAGAGAGAGAGAGAGAGAGAGAGACAATGACAATGACGACAGTTTAGTGTCATCAGCAAAACCTGCTATTTGACATGGGGAACACTGCTTAAACAAAATTAAGAAAAATCAAAATTAAAGAGAATCAGAAAGCAAATAGAAATGAGTAAACACCATAAATAGCAAGCGACCAGCAGGCCTAGTCAATCAGTTGAGAGGACAATAGGACTTAACAAGAAAGAACATTATTCGACTTACGTATTGAGAAGCTTCCTTTTTCGAAGACTATTTGCTTCTGCGATAAATTTATCAATAGATTTTAAGTTGTTTTCACTATCACTCTGTAACAGAGTGACTAAGTCACGTTCTTCTGCTGATACTGATTTAAAGACATCGCATTTTCCCCGTACCTTTTCATACACCTCACACTGAAAGAAAATAGTGAAATTCATCTTCTATATTATTTTTTTTACAAATTGGACAGATACAGTTACGTTCATTATTAAATATACCATACCATCTTTCTTTAGCATATAGACAGAGAGAGAGAGAGAGAGAGAGAGAGAGAGAGAGAGAGACGCAGAGACATGTGCCAAGACAGGAGAACGAGCATTGGAGGATACCCACCGCATCCATTCAACTCCACGCTCCGCTGACCCCCGATCCCCACTCATGCATAGCAACACAAGGCTTGATCCTCCCGACTGCCAATCCCCCAAATCCCCCCCATAATCCTTTGATTTCTTACAGACACATTTCGGATCGTCCACCTTCTGTACTCAAAAAAGAAAAACCAACAAACAAACAAACAAACAAACACAAAACAAGAAAAAGTTCATTCTGCCATTCCCCTTCTGGAAGAAGCTGAAGTCCGCGTGATTAAACAAACCGTTGTCGGCCGATGTACCGTTCTCGTCTTTTTGTTGTTGTTGTTGTTGTTGTTGACAGTGTTGTTGTTGTTGTTGTTGTTTTGTTTTGTTTTGTTTTGTTTCCGTTTGGTTTTGTTGGCTAGTTTGTTCGCTCTTGAACACCACACCAGCCCACCTCTACCCTCCCCACTATTCCTCTTGCTTCGTCCCCGTCCCCCTCCCCCCTCCCCTCTTGACATGGTAATTGCTATGTGTGTTTTCAAACGCTATTTCACATGATTCATCTTCTTTTTTTTTCTAAATATTCTGCTTTTTCTTTTTTTTTTTCTTCACGTCAATATTCATGAATTCAACGAATCTTCGTTGTTCTGTGGATTAAACGTACTGCACTCTACATTATCTGAACGATGCTGTCTACAGCTACCTCTCTCAAACACGAACGCGTGTTAATGCGCACACGCACGCACGCGCGTGCGCGCGTGCGCACACACAGACACACACACACGCACACACTTTGTCTCTCTCTCTCTCTCTCCTCTCTTCTCTCTCTCTCTCTCTCTCTCTCTCACTCTCTCTCTCTCACGCACACACACAGGAGTATATAACACAATTTCAGAACACATGCACACGCACGCACACGCGCCACCAACACACACACACACACACACACACACACACACACACACACTCTCTCTCTTCTCTCTCTCTCTCTCTCTCTCTCCTCTCTCTCTCTCTCTCTCTCTCTCTCCCCTCTCTCTCCCTCTCTCTCTCTCTCTCTGACCGACTGAAATCAGTTAACTGTCAGACTAAATTTAAGAAAAACTGTCAACAAAATTTTGGTCAAACAAATATTGTACACAAACACGCACACACAGATTTTACACACACCACACACATACACACACACACACACACAAACGCGCGCGCGCGCACACACACTTTTACACACACACACACACACACACACACACACACACACACACACACACGCGCGCGCGCGCACGCACACACAGACTTTTACACACAGACAGACAGAAAAGTGAAGACACAGACAGACGGACGAACCAGCACATGAGATAATAATTATTAGCTGTAGCCATTAGCTTCAAGTCCCAGTGACCACTCCATGGACATGAAGAGAGAGAGAGAGAGAGAGAGAGAGGAGAGAGAGAGAGAGAGAGAGGAGAGAAGAAGAGAGAGGAGGAGAGAGAGAGAGAGAGAGAGAGAGAGAGAGAGAGAGAGAAGAGGAGAGAGAGCGAGAGAGAGAGAGAGAGAGAGAGAATGAAAACGAAAACAAACACACAAAAAAAAGGACACTCCCAAATGCCAGCATCCCCCAATCCCTAATAATCCCTTTATTTATTACCCACTTTTCGGGTCGCCTACCTTGTGAGCGGAGAAAAACGAAAACCAGTGAAGTGTTTTTGAGTCATTTCCCTCCTTCCGTGCTCATGCGTGTGTAACTAAATCAACTGTGCTGTGAGTATGCGCCTGTAATATCTTTTTTTTAATATGTCTCTTCTTCGTGAATATCTTTTCGTTCTTGAAGTGGTCTTCTTCTCTCTCTCTCTCTCTCTCTCTCTCCTCTCCTCTCTCTCTCTCTCTCTTCTCCTCTCTCTTGGGGGGGTGGGGTGGGGGGTACACCAAATACTTCCTTTACCCTCCTCCACCTACCCTCTCTTTCCTCCTTTTAAACATACTTGCTTTTCACTATTATCATTGGCATCATCATCATCATCATCATCATCATCATCATCATCATAACCAAGCGACCACACATGACCTTTTAAGAGCTGTCAACTAGTAGGGGGGGGGGGTTAAAAAGAAAAGTCCCACCTGCACAAGAGAAACAAGGAAAACAATATCTACAAATAACAAACACCAACTGATAACATGTGGCTAACTAACCGACATCTTTGAAGTGGACAACACCAAGCCATGCTGAGGGCACGGGCCGCTCCATTTCATTATCGTTCCCAACGTTTCAACAGAGTAACACTCTGATAAAAGACATTTGAATGTAACACACACACACACACACACACACACACTGTATACCAATAAAGCAAGGGAGCACCCACAAACACGTGGGCAGTGCTCTTAACGCCGCATCCCTTCTCTCCTTGAGGAAAGGCAAGAGACGGGAAAAGACAGGCAGGCATGGAGACAGGCGACAGTCAGAAGGACGAGCAACGGAGGATACCCACCCGCATCCATCACCTTCACGCCCCAGTGATCCCCGATCCCCACTCATGCATGGTAAGGCAAGTGCTGATCCTCCCAACTGCCAGCACCCCCAAAATCCCCAATAACTCCTTCATTTATTACATAAACGTTACAGATCGTCGATCTCCAGTAACTGGAAAAAAAACAAATTTTAGAACAAAGAAACAAAGAAAAACGAAAAGAAGAAGAAAAGTTCATTTTGTCATTCCCCTTTCTTGAAAAAGCTGAAGTCCGTGTGATTAAACAAATTTTCCTCGGCTAATGTACCGTACTTGCCCTTTTGTTGTTGTTTGTTGTTTCTGTTTTGTTTCTGTTTGTTTATTTGTTCGTTTTTTGAACACCGGATCTGCCCAACTCTACCCTCCCCCCCCCCCCTCCCCCCTTCCCTCCCCCCCCCCTCCCCCCCCCCCCCCCCCCCCCCCCTCTCTTGGACATGATAATTGCCGTGTGAGTTTTCAAAGCGATTTTGCTCGAATGTTTTCTCTAAATCTTCTTCTTTTTCCTTTTCTCTTCCTTACGGCTTTATCTTTTCAAGTTACGGATTGTTTTCACGTCAGATTATTTCCCCGTCAATTTTCATGAACTCAACGAAGCCTACGTTTCCCCGCGGATGAATCGTGGCGCACTGCAAATTATTTTAACAATGTCTAAAGTTATCTCTCTCAAGCACGCACACGCGCACCCGCACACACGAAAACGCGCGCACACACGCACGCACGCGCGCGCGCGCACCACACACTCACACACACACACACCACACACACACACACACACACACACACACACACACAACCACACACACACTTGCATATGTACGCGCGCGCACGCTTGAAACACAACACAAGCATACATGCACTTTTTACGCACATGTACATGCGCAATGGATCTCTCTCTCTCTCTCTCTCTCTCTCTCTCTCTCTCTCTCTCTCTCTCTCTCTCTCTCTCTCTGACAACGGACACAGAGAGAAAGGCAAAACCCACCTAAAGGACAGCCGAGGAAAAAGGGCAGAGACAGAGACAGGCAGAGGAGCAGCTGAACATTCCTAGGCCACATTCAGGTTTCAACGCCCCTGCCCACCATACTGCACGAACGGAACTGAGGCGTGAGCATCATAGACTTGGGGGGGGGGGGGGGGGGGGGGGGGGGGGGGGGGGGGGGGGGGAGGGGGGGGAGGAGGAGACCTGTCTAAACCCACACCAACCCACCAGACGACAAGATGGGCAGCAGAGGAGGGCTGGTTCCGAACCCGCATCCGTCCGATTCCCAAGCTCGCTGCTCTGTGACCGAGCCAACCAACCAAACATTCTTCACGAAAAAAAAATAAAAATAAAATTACGGCCGCATGCAGAAACTGTTTGAAGTTCCAGTGATACCTCCACCTCCCATCTGGCCCACAACGCACCCACTCCCCCCCCCTTCCCCCCCCCCCCCCCCCCCCTCCCCTAGCCACCATGCCCCCCCCCCCCACACCCCAAACGATCACACTACTCTAGTACCCCAGTCCCCCCCCCCAGTTAGTGCACAGAGTTTTCCGATCGCCGATCACCTGGTATCATACAGATAGGAAAAAAAAAAAAAAAAAAGACGACAATTTATGTCATCTCCTTCTTTCACAGCTCAAGTACCTGTGACTTCACAAACGTGCGTCCAAGTGGCTGTCAAGATTTGTGGTTGGGTTGGATGGTTGGGGGGAGTTTATTGGTTGGTTGTTGGCTCGCTGGTGGTTGGCTGTTGGTGGTTGGTGGTGGTTTGGTTGGTTGGTGGGTTGGTTGTGTTGGTGTGGTTGTGTTGGTTGCTTTGTTGGTTGTGGTTGGTTGTTGGTTGTGGTTGGTTGGTTGGTTGGTTGTGCTAGTTGGTTGGTTGGTTGGTTGGTTGGTTGTTGGTTGTTGGTTGGCTAGTTGTTGTTGGTTGGTTGGTTGGTTTTGGTGGTATGGTTGGCTGTTTGGTTGGTTTGGTGGGTGGATGGGGGGGTTTGGGTTTGGTTTGGGTTTGGTTTTGGTTGGTTGATGGGGGGGTTGGGTTGGTTGCGGGGGTGGGGGGGGGGTGTTGTTGGTTTGGGTTGGTTTGGGGTTGGTTGGTTGACTGGGGGGTTTGGGTTTTGGTTGCGGGGGGGGGGGGGTGGGGGGGGGTTGGTTGGTGGGTGGGGGGGGGGTGGGTTGGTTTTTTGGTTGGTTGGTTGGTTTGGTTGGTTGAGGGTGGGTTGGTTGGTTGCGGGGTGGGTGGGTGGGTTGGTTGGTGGGTGGGTGGGGGGGTTTGGGTTGGTTGGTTGGTTTGGGGTTGGGGGTTTGGTTGGTTGACTGGGGGGTTGGTTGGTTGCGTGGGTGGGTGGGTGGGGGGGTTTTTGGGTTGGGTTTGGTTGGGGGTTTGGTTGATTGGGGGTTAGTTGGTTTGTTGGTAAGGGGTTTTTGGTGTGTTAGATGTTCGTTTTTTTTTTTAATTTCTTACCTGATGCCAAAAGGGGTAGAACGGAGGCACCTCTACCCCCGTGAAGGGTTTTTGTAGAAATGAGGGGGGGGGGGGGGGGGGGGGGGGGGGGGTAAATCGGTAGCGGTTATCTCTTTATGCCGTATGGTGTCCCCAAAGAAAAACATACCCCCGTGGCGGGTGTGTGTTGGGGGGGGGGGGGGGGGGGGGGGGGGGGGGGAAATGGGAGTGGGGAGGGGGGCGTGTGTGGTGTGGTGTGGTTGGTGTGATGTGTGTGCGTGCGTGCGTGCGTGCGTGGTGTGTGTGTGTGTGTGCGTTTGAGAGCAGGACAGAAGACAGACAGAAGAAAAGAAACGACAGAAGACAGAAAGACCAGAGAGTGGGGAGAGTTTTTTTTCCCCTAAAACGTGCCCAGTAAACGAAAAAATGACTACTCAGGCAGCTCACTATAAAACATCAAAATCTTCGTACTTCAAATTATACCTGCATCGTAAAAAACACACCAAACAAACACACCCCACAAAACACCACAACCGAAAAAGAAGAAGAAGAAAGAAAAGGAAGAGGGAAAAAGAAGAAGAAGGAGGAGGGGGAGGAGGAGGAGGAGGGGAGGAGGGGAGGAGGAGACGAAGACGAAGAAGAAGAGAAAAAAAGAAGCGAAGAAGAAGAAGAAGCGAAAAAACGAAGAAGAAGAAGAAGACGACGACGAAGACGAAGACGAGACGAAGATACAACGAAGACAAAGACGAAGAAGAAAGAAGAAAAAAGAATAAGAAGAAGAAAAGAAGGAGAAGAAGAAGGGGGGGAGGAGGAGGAGGGGAGGAGGAGGAGGGGGAGGAGGAGACGAAGACGAAGAGAAGACGAAGAGAAGAAGAAAACGAAAAAAGAAGAAGAAGACGAAGAGAAGAAGAAGAAGAAGACGACGACGAAGACGAGACGAAAACGAAGACTCAACGAAGACAAAGGGCGAAGAAAAAGAAGACTACAACGTGTTTGTCGCACGCTGGATACGAACGCCCTGCCCCCAAAAAGGCCAAGGCCCGTCAGAAGTAATCTGCCCCTACCGAAGCTGCACGCCAATCATGGCAGGGAACGAACCTGAAATTCAGGATAGGGAACGCATGATAACACCCCGACATCGACAGCAAAAACGAACAAAAAAAGAGGTTCCGTCTTGAGAGCAGGGAGGTTGGATGGGTGGGGGGTTTGGGGGGGGGGGGGAGGCACTTTTAGGCCCGGGCACGCTGTGGGTTACAAAACTGATGATGATTTACCCGGAAGTTATTCCAGAGTGAGCATCACAAAGTGAAATGGACGAAAAATGCATGGAGGGGGGGGGGGGGGGGGGGGGGGGGGGGGGGGGGGGGGGGGGGGGGAAGTAAAGCGGCTGTGAGCTGCATTTGTATAAACAAACTGAAACCCAAATGTCGGCCAGCACTGCTTGGGTTGGCTTGGAGCTCCCAGCTACAAAGTAACACAAAAAATTTAACCCCCCTAGCGTGACGAGAATAAACCCCAAAAATGTAAACCCCCCTGAAGCGTGCGAGAATAAAAACCCCAAAAAAAGTAACCACCCCTGAAGCGTGCGAGAATAAACCACAAAAAAATGTAAACCACCCCCGAAGCTTACGAGAATAAACCCCAAAAATGTAACCACCCCCGAAGCGTTTTGAAAAACCCCAAAAATGTAACACCCCCGAAGCGGTACGAGAAAAACCCAAAATTTACCTCGTGAAAAACGGTGAGAAAAACACCAAAAAGACCCTCCCTGAAGGTTACGAGTAAACCAAAAAATTTTACCATCCCTGAAGCGTTACGAGAATAAACCACAAAAATTTTACCATCCCTGAAGCGTTACGAGAATAAACCACAAAAATGTTACCATCCCTGAAGCGTTACCTAAACGAGGATCACTGATCGACACTTCTTGATCACATGCCGTCTCCAATGCGCGTGCTCAGGGCGGGTGGGGGTGGGGGGGGGGGGGGGGTGGGTGGAGAGGGGTCCCCATTAAGCTCAAGCGCAGAAGATCGATGGCCCTGATCCAAGCAAGACCTGACTTTGGGTGGTGACCCCAGATGGTCAAACAACAGGAGCAAGACCTGACTTTGGGTGGTGACCCCAGATGGTCAAACAACAGGAGCAAGACCTGACTTTGGGTGGTGACCCCAGATGGTCAAACAACAGGAGCAAGACCTGACTTTGGTGGTGACCCCAGATGGTCAAACAACAGGAGCAAGACCAAAACAAACAGTTGACGGTAGACAAAAATGCTGAAGGAAAACTGTCAAAGTTTGTTTTTTTGTTGTTGTTGATGTTTTGTTTTTTTTGCTTTTTTTTGGGGGGGTGGACTCCAACCTTCAATTTTTTACACACATTTTTTCAACTTTTCTTTTTTTCCCTTTATTGTGGGCCTCCAA
>JAFLJL010017311.1:0-2500 GCA_018398815.1 Conus ventricosus | reverse complement strand
CGAAGCAGAAGAAAAGACTGAGAGAAAGACCAACAACAAGACCAACAAAATGGGTAACAGACAGAACCACGACAGAGAGAGAGTGGGGGGGGGAGAAGGGTGAAGGAAAAAGAGAGAGAGAAGAGAGAGAGAGAGAGAGGGGAAGAGAAGAGAGGGGAGAGAGACAGACAGACAGACAGAAAAGACAGACAGACAGACAGACAACAGAGACGGAAAGACAGACAGACAGGAAGCAATAAAGAAGGGATAAAAGCGAGAGAAAAAACCAGAAGCAGAAGAAAAGACGAGACAAAGACCAACAACAAGACCAACAAAACAGAGATCAAACGACAAAGACAAGACATATAATAATGCAAGCAGAAAAGCAACAGACACCAGAGAACGAAGAAGAGGAGAGAGAGAGAGAGAGAGAGAGAGGAGAGAGAGAGAAAGAGAGAGGAGAGAGAGAGAGAGAGAAGGGGGGGGGGGGAGTCGGGAAGAAAGGGAAACAGACACAAACAACAGGAGGGCTGGCTAAGAGGTATGGTGGGAGTAGGGGAATACAAAAGGGGGGGGGGGGGGGGGGGGGGGGGAGGGGAGGGGAGGTTTCCAGAGGCCAGAAATAAGAGATGAAAAGTGAGAGACGCACAAAACTATGGGGGGAAAGACAGAAGGATGGAAGCAAGAAACAGAAAGGGAGAGGGAAGGGGTGAAAAGGAGCTGGTGGAGGGGGGGGGGGGGTACGGGGGGAGGGGGTGATACCACAGTAATATCAAGGATGGTGAGACCGGTAAATGTCAATTCTGTAATTCTAGTTGTAAAACTTCCAAAAGTTATATAAATGCCGGTTCACCATTTAAAAAAAAAAAATAGTTCAAGGGTTCAGTGTGTGTGTTTTGTGTGTTGTGGTGTGTGTTTTGGGGTTGTGTGGTGGTTTTGTGTGTGTGTGGTGCGTGCCTGCGTGCGTGCGAGAGGAGCGCGCGTGCGTGCGTCCGTGCGTGCATGCGTGTGTGTGTGTGTGTGTGTGGGGTTGGTGCGTGCGTGCGTGCGTGCGTGCGTGCGTGCGTGCGTGCGTGCGTGCGTGCGTGCGTGCGTGCGTGCATGTGTATGTGTGTGTGTGCGCGCGGTGGTGTGCGTGTGTGTAAGCGCGCGCGCATGCGATCGCGCGCGTGTGCATGCGTGCTAAGGGGGGAGGGGGGAGGGGGGGTAGATCCGAAAACATGGAGTTGAAAAAGAGGACAGAGATGCTCTGAGAGTGGAGAACCACACAAACTGATCATCCGAACCTTAATACTTATGAATCCCCTCAAACAATGGAGAGAGAAAAAAAAACCCCCCCCCCCCCCCCCCCCCCCCCCCCCCCCCCCCCCCCCCCCCCCCCCCCCCCCAAATGTTAGCACTTTACTAAACCTACCGGCTCATCCCCATTTCCAGACTATTAAACTGGCCTTTGCCGGGCCCATAAAGATGTCTGCATCACCACGTTTAAGTGGTTTTTAAGAGACAAACACACGTGGGTGAACAAGCTGAAAATGTGGAAGAGAGAGAGAGAGAGAGAAGAGAGAGAGGGGAGAGAGAGGGGAGAAGAGAGACAGAGACAGAGAGACAGAGAGAGGAGAGGGAGAAGAGAGAAGGGGAGGACGAAGGCAGTGGGATGTGTGGGCATGAGGGTGAAGTGGAGGGAGAAAGGGGTGAAGGGCCCCCGGGAGAAGCGGGGGGGGGGGGGGGAGGTATCTGTAACCTGTTTGTTGCCGTATGTCAGACTTTAAAAGCCTATGACTGCCTGTTAGGAGCACATTGTATGATCCTCCGAGCCCTGGGGAGATGAAACCCCGCCCACGCACGCCACAGTCTCAACATCATTTTTTTTCTTCTTCTTCTTCTTCTTCTTCTTCTCCTCCTCCTCCTCCCACTCTGGCCAACCTTCTTTTTTTTTTTTAAAATTTTTGTTGTGTTCTTCATTTCAATTTTCCTCCTTTTCTTTATTTTTGGGTTCGTTTGGGGATTCTTTTTGTCTCTTCTTTTCTCTTCTCTTCTCTCTTTCCCCTCCCCTCTCTCTACCTCCCTCTCTCTCTCTCAAACACACACACAAGCACACACACACCACACACACACCACACACACACACACAACACACACACACACACCACACACACACACGCATGCCCCCTCTCTCCCCTCTCCCCTCTCTCTCTCCCCTCTCTTCCCCTTCTCTCTCTCCCCCTCTCTCTCTCTCCCCTCTCTCTCCCATCAGTCTCTCCCCTCTCTCTCTCTCTGCTCCTCCCCCTCTCTCTCTCCTCTCTCTTCTCCCATCAATGCTTATCTATTATCCTCGTAAATAAACAATTTTGTCTCGTCTTGTCCCTCTCTTTCCACGGGCAAAAAAAGTATTTCAAGGGAGATAACTCTTAACCGAGACATTTTTGATCCATGACGAAGATGAACTCTCCTAAGCTAAAACTCCCTCGCAAATCAACCAGACACCACCAGCACTGAAACCATGCGGTTAAGCACCCAAGAT
>JAFLJL010017310.1:0-12836 GCA_018398815.1 Conus ventricosus | reverse complement strand
CTACTATTATACTTACTATACTGCTGCATTCTTACTATTAGTATGACGAAAGAGTTACTTCCTTTAAAAATGTTTTTATTTATTCATTTACTGGATTCATTATCATCATCATCATTATCATTAGTGCGATAGCATGCAGTCATTACGATATCTTCTCTTTCTCTCTGTGGGAAGTCTGGATATTCCAAGATAACATACCACGCAGATGGTCACCAATTTACTACTTTAAAAAAAAAAGAAAATCAACTTCAAAGCATTCACGTTCAGCGCCAAAATTTACAATAAACAACCTTTGCTGAGTAGATCGTGGATGCCAGTTCTATTAAATCGAGATCCGCGCGCCAAAATGTATGTCTTCCACTCTGGGGATCCCCGTCCTCCCACCTTTCCCCACCAATAAGTTTGGTTCAAAATAGGTTCGGTCGTTTGGTGTGCGCCTCGCCTCGCCGCCAGAGGAAGAGGAGACCAACGAGGACAAAATGGCAAGTGGGTGACAGCATCATCTCCATGGCAACAACGGAATAAAATGGCTTTGACATTACCTGTGTTTACCTTTCCCGCATTTCTAAGGTGGTACACTTCCTTTTTATTCTTGCTCTATTACTGTGCTTCTGTCTTCATAACGTATCAAAGAGGCGGGGGCACAAGAACTGAGCCGAGGCCATAGATCGCGGAGCCTTGTGTAAACAGAAGCTAAAAAATAATAACACAACAACAAATAATAATAATCTACGCTGCTCTTGTTTGCCAAATGCGTGTGTGCAAACTCGCGTGAGGGTACAGGCGCATGTTTAATAAGCGAAGGGCGAGCGAGGAAGACAGACGCGCATAAATCATACACAGGGAAGGGAGAAGAGCGGAGAGGAACGAAAGGGTGGGTGCGTGGGGATGGAGTGGGGATGGGGGGGGGGGGGGGGGGGGGGGGAGGAGCACAGCAAGAGGTGTGGACGTTGTGTGTTTTGTTTTCTGATTGCAGACAGTACATGTCTGTACGATGATTTGTTATATATTGCAATGCGCTTTGAGGTGTCGGGGAGCATGGTAAAAAAAAAAAAAAAAACTTCTTCCCATGATGAGGAAAGAAATAAAAAGAAAGAAAACGAAAAAAAAATCTTCTTCCCATGATGAGGAAAGAAATAAAAAGAAAAAAACGAAAAGAGCGATACATGAGAACGATGAGCGAAAGAGAAACAAGGAAAAGTCACTGGGAGGGGGGGTGGGGGGGGAGAGAGGAGAGAGAGAGGGAGAGAGAGAAGAGAGAGAGAGGAGAGAGAGAGAGAGAGAGAGAGAAAGTTGACTGGTGTTCAATGATTTCTCCATATCCACATCTAGTTTAAAACTAGTTACTATATCTAGTTGATATATGAGAGTTAGTTGTGTTTTTGTTTGTTTTTTAATACATTATCCTCGTTGGGCAAAGTTATTCTTTACTTTCCGAGCCAAATTCTACGCGGCTATGATGAGGACCAGGCTGGCCTGGTTGTTTGTCTCAGTTACGTGGTACCGCAGTATAAGACACTTATACAAAGGCTTCCGCTTAGTCCTTTTCATCCTAGTCGAGCAATCAACAAGACACTGCACGCACTTGGCGAACGCTGGTCCACAAACACGGTTCATGTGTTCGTTTTGTTTGTCTCGTTTTTTTTTCTTTTTCTTTTTTTCTTTTATTTTTTCTGACTCTATTTTTATAGAAGTATAGTCAAATGATCGTAATTCCTTCGCAGCAAAGAAATTCGTCTGATGACAGTCAGCATGCAAATCACCCGCGTCGTTTCCAAACGGAAAGAATGTGTACGCACGCCCGCGCGCACACACTACAAAACGTAATGCGCCCGTTCGATCTTTACAACAGCCAAGAGCAGAGGGGGGGGAAAAAAAAGAAAAAAGAATCAAGGGAGAGAAAGAATGGAGGGAGAAAAAGGTTAGAATGATCAGAGCCTAGGGGTGTGAGCAGAGAAGGTCGAGGGAATTTAGGGTGAGAGGATATGGAAGGGGAGGGGGGGTGAGGAGGGTAGGGGTGGGGGGATGAAGTGGGGGGGCGAAGAGCCTTGACAGCTTATAGCAGGCCCTGCTGGAAGAAAGGACGGAAAAAGAGAGTCCCTGATGGGGAGTGGTGGGGGGGTGGAAGGGGGAGGAGAGCGGAGAAGGTTATCCCCCCCCCTCTGGGCGGGTGGAAATAGTGCAAGGAGATGGGAAGAGATGAAAAGGAATTACTGAAATAGCGCGGAAAGAAGATAGCGAAGAGGGCGAGAGAGAGAGAGTGCGAGAGAGAGAGCGAGAGAGGGGTGGGTGGGGGGCCTGTGTGTGTGTGTGTGTTGTGTGTAGGTGTAGTGCGCGCGCCCGCGTTTGTATCGGAGAGAGAGAGAGACAGACAGACACAAGACAGAAGGTTACACTGAGGGAGAGATTGCGCATATCGCTTCTTTCTCTCTCTGTCTCTGAATACGTTGTGCGTGCGTGCGTTGTGCGTGTGTGTGTGTGTGAGAGAGTGAGAGAGAGAGAGAGAGAAGAGAGAGAGAGAGAGAGAGAGACGAGAGAGTGAGAGAAAGTGAGAGAGAGAGAGAGAGAGAGAGAGAGAGAGATAGAGAAAGGAGAGAGTGAGAGGACTTAGCAACGACAGCCCGACGGCCTGTTACAAGTGTTTTATACGGGCGAAGCCGCTGGGAGTGGACATTTTAGTTGTGGTGTGTGTGTGCTGGTCGTGTGAGTGTTACGCACCAAGCACACGGTTTACTTCCAATGTGGTTCTACTCCCCAATCGCTACTCCAGATATGTGTGAGCACGACTTGGCCTAACGGCTTCGTGCATTCGTCCTTGTCATCTCTCGGGGCTTCGCCCTTATCATAATCTAAAGACCAGCGATTTGCTTTGGAGTAGACTGGCGACAATGGTTACGCAGGGGGAGTTGCAGTATGGTCAGATAGGGGAAAATAGACGAAATGGGAGTAGTTGCGAAATGGCTAGACGAAATTGGGAGTAGACCAACATAGGGAGTAGACCAAATGGGATGTCACCGACGAGAGAGAGGTGCTTCATGTAAAAGTGTATCATATATCTATAGTGTACGCGCGCGCATGCGTGTGTATGTATGTATGTGGGTATATGCACGCGTGCGCTCTTCTTCTCTCGCGCGCGCATGTCTGTATTGTTTGTTCAAATGAATATATCATAGTGTGTACACAGTGTGTATGCGGGACACAGACACACAGACACTCACAGACACAACACACACACCCCACACCACCACCATACCACACTACACTCACATAGCCCACACACACCACGAGCGGACAAAAATACTGAACTCGGCCAAGGGCAGTAATTCAGTAATGGAAGTGGGAGAGAGGGGAAAAATTGTACGTCACCCAAAAAAATCAATACTATTACATAAATCCTTGGAAATGTTCTTAAAAGTGGATCAACTCCGACCAATAAATCAACATGTGCGTGGAGCTGAAATACTCGAGGGAGAAAAATTAATTTATGCTTTGTTCTTCACATTCATTGTATTCAATGGCCCCTTCTCCCCAATTTCAAGAATTCTTTCTATTTTAGAAGAAAACCTGTCAAACACTGTCTTCTTAACTGGCATGAAATATGTGTTTTTAAAGATTGTAGGGTTCTCCCTTACCAGGTGTCTTAAAGAGGTGGAGCGAGAGAGAGAGAAGAGAGAGAGAGAGAGAGAGAGAGAGAGAAGAAGAGGGAGAGAGAGAGAGGACAGACCGATATGGACAGAGACAGAGACAGAGAGACAGAGAGAGAAAGGCGAGGGTGTGGAGATGTGAGTGAGTGAGAGTGAGGAGGGGGATGGGGGTGAGAGGAGAGAGAGGAGAGGAAGAGAGAGAGAGAGGAGAGGAGAGAGAGAGAGAAGAGAGAGAGAGAGAGAGAGACATAGACAAAGAGACAGACTGGCGGGACACACAAGAACTGACACACAGACAGACTGCGGATTGGCCGACAGACCCTACGCTCAAAGGGCAAAATGCTGGGCAGGGGAAAGGGACGGGCGAGATTGTGAGACGGAGAGAGGAGAGTGGGAGAGAGAGAGAGTGAGAGAGGAGAGAGGGAGACAGAGACAGAGAGAGGAGTTTGAGAATGGGAAGCGAAGAAGAAGGGTGAGGGCGCGTAGGGGGTGGAGCTAGAAGGGCGGGGAGGGGGAGGGGTGTTGGGAGGGGGGTGTGTGTGTGTGTGTGTGAATGTGTTGTGTGTGTGGAGAGAAGCTCGAGGGCGGAGGAATGGAAGGGGAGATGAGAGGGTGGGGTATGGGCGTGGTGGATGAGAAGGAAGGGGAAACGGGGGGGGGGGGGGGGGGGGGGGGAGATGGGGGAGTTGCAAGTCAGAGAACAAGAGAGTCGATTGGCACGATCGATAGTGGGGGGCCAAGCGGCGAGAGTCGGCCTCTGCCGCCTGAGACAAGCACACTGGTTAAACCCTCACGATCATCTCATCTCTTCATCATCACTGCAACCATTCAACTACCATTGTGCGGGCTCCTCTTTCTCTCTCTCTCTCTGTCTCTTCTCTCTTCTCACACACACACACACAACACAATTGCTCCACTCCTTGCTTTATTTTCTCAAAAATCGTGAATATTATTTACACGCATCCAGCGATGCGTACGATAATCGGACATTGAGATGTTTTATATATATTATGTCACTTTGGTGATGATTGGGCGGAAAAGCTCGCACGTTGAACACACATCAGTTGTGCGCCTGTTTCAGTGTGTGGTGTGTGTGTGTGTGGGTGTGCGCGTGTTGCGTGCGCGCCGCGCGTGTTTTTCGTCGGAGCGAGCGCAGAGCGTTTGTGTGCGTATATGTGTGATGTGCGGATGCATGCGTGCGCGCGCTGCATGCATGTCGGCGCGCGTGTGTGCGCTCGTGTGTGTGTGCGCTCGTGGGTGTGTGTGGGTGTGTGTGTGTGTGGTGTGTGTGTGTGTTGTGTGTGTGTGGGTGAGTGTGTCCGTGCGCTCGCATCGGAGTTTACAGTAGCAGCAGTCTGGAAAAGGTGTGGTTGTCTGTAGCAGCGCAGTCGTGCCAGTAATTCTCCACGTCCTCTGCAGCAGTTTGTGTTTGGTGTAGTCGCAACAGTTGCTGCCGCGGCCGAACAACAGGACTAGATTGGAGGGGTACCAGTTGTCGTGGCAACAGCAAACAGCAGCAACCTTGGAAGCTGCTGCAGCAGCAGAAGTTGTTACTAATTGTACCTTGGTAATTGGATGGTACGAGAGATGGTACTGTTGAAAGCTTAATTCGCAAGCCGTCTGTGTGTGTTTGTGTGGGTGGTGTGTGTGTGTGTGTGTGGTGTGTGTGTGTGTGGTGTGTGTGCGCGCGCGCGCGGTGCGTGCGTGCGTGGCGGGGGAAGGGAGAGGAGGGAGGGGATGCATGAGTGCTTATATCCAAACAGTATTTGTTAAGGTGCAGGGTTATGCACACAAAGTGCTTGTAACATGCACATCTTATGTGCATGTGTCCATGTAAGCACTTGTTGTGGTGCTAACCCTCCTACTGTGTGAGAACAGGGGTGAAAACGTTCGGCATAAGCTTGGCTTGTGCACATGAGAACATGGGGACGGGGGGGAGAGCAAAATAGATAACAGGGATGAAGAGCAAGGACAGAGGAACGCACGCACGACGGTGGGTGGATGAGAGAGTGAGAGAGAGAAGAGAGAGAGAAGGGAGAAAGAGGAGAGCGCGAGCGTGAGAGAGCGAGAGAGGTGTGCGTGTATTTGTGGTGTGTGTGTGGGGGGGGGGGGGGGGGGAGTTGATGAGAGGATCCGGAATCCCAACATCGACTGTAAGGACAACCCTGGCCATCGCAACACCGGAATTCCACAGTACTACCTTTCGCTCCCTCGCCCGATGTGCCGCTCTCACCTCCCTCCTCCCTTTCCTCCTCTCCTGTTCATCCCTCCCCTTCCACCACAACCCCCTCCCTTGTACTCCAACTTTTTCTTTTTTATCCCCAGTACAAGCCTGACCTACACACCACACACGCACACACCACAGACATGAGATATACACACACACAGACAACACACACAAAACACACAACCAAGACACACACACAAACAAGACAACACACACACTAAAACCGCTCCCTCCAGCCATCCATAAATCCACCATGCCCATTACCACACTTCATCATACACCCCCACTCCCTTTCCCACCTCCCCCCACCCACACATTGCCCCCCCCCCCCACCCCCCCCCCCCCCCCCCCCCCCCCCCCCCCCCCCCCCCCCCCCGACGGATACACCGTTAGTACTACATATTATTAAAGAGTGATTATTGAAGCGGTGCAAGGTCATCTATGCACGCCACTAATTTTACGCCAGTCCAAGCCAGGCAGGCAAAGCCATCCGCAGAAGCGGGCTGCGGATCTCCGGCCGCTGGTAACACAACGAGGATCCCCCCCCCCCCCCCCCCCCCCCCCCCCCCCCCCCCCCCCCCCCCCCCCCCTTATGGTCACGGTCACGTACCTGAGCAAGCCAGCATAGCTAGGCAGCAAGCAAGCTAGCTAACAAGATCCCAAGATAAATAACCAACAACCAACCAGCATTAACCAACCAACCCAAGCAACCCGGTCCGTCGAAACGAGTGAATTAGTTGGTTCCGGACGGTTGGGTGCTGGGCAAATAGATGGCCAAGGGATGTGTGGTGGGATGGGCAGACAGAGACAGACAGTAAATCGTTGGGTGCTTGCTACTGCTGCTGCTGTCTTTGCTGGGCTATGCGTCAGCTGCTGGGTTTGCCAGTAGAGAGAGAGAGAGAGAGAGAGAGAGAGAGGAGTGAGAGAGAGAAGAGAGAGAGAGAGAGAGAGAGAGGGGGGGGGCAACCCCACCCACCGCCATGAACTGAACTTTCAATACCATTTTCTACCCCTCCCTACTCAATCTCCCACCTTCAGTCCTCTACTCACCCCCCCGCCCTCTTTGCTTTCTCTTTCATCCTCCCTTCTCTTCCTATTTAATCTCTTATTTCTCGTTATCTCTCTCTCCTCTCTCTCGCTCTCTTGCTCGCGATCCTGGTGTCGTCTTGGGATTCTCACTTGGGGCACATAAGACGTATGGTGAAAGCTTTGGCTGTGTCTGGAATGGCACTCTCTTCATCTGTCCGGGGGCATAGGCGTGGTTGGGTCTGTTGGGTGAGGCGCGGCAGCTGGAGGTTGGTGTTTCTGAGCCGGTGGGCTTCAGTCATGAATACGGGCTGGTTTTACACCCATGGCGGGATGCTATTTTTATGGTGTTGATGAGTTGCATCCTGCAGTCTGATTTAACTTGGTTCAGGAGCAGTTATGTCCCTTTTATATCTTAATTGGAGTGTCCTGCAGTGCTGTACCCATCGTCAAACAGGCAGGCCTCCAGGGTGGTTACAGGCTCTCTTAAAGCAGGTGGAAGACAGTGGCTTCTCTGGGGCCTCCCCAGCACCTTCGGTGTTGCTTTTTCTTCATTGCCTTAATTAGGCTGACCTGGAGAAAGGTCCAGTGACGGTGAGGAAAGACACTGACCACAGGGAAAGTCTGTTGACAGGGGAAAGGACTAAACTTTGGATTCTCTCTTGAGTGGCATTAAGAGTATGTGTGAAGCTTGGCTTGTGTTGGAGTGGCACTCTCTACATCTGTCCGTGGGCTTGGGTGGTTGGGTCCTGTGGGGGTGCTCGGCAGCTGGAGGGCCTGGTGTTTCTCGCCGGTGGTCTGCAGTCATGAAAATACGGGTTGGTAAACCCCATGCGGGATGCTAGTTTAAGGCTGTTATGAGTTGCATCTGCAGTCTGATTTTACCTCTGTTCAGGAGCAGTTATGTCCCTGGATATCTTATGGAGTGTCCTGCACGTGCCTCGTACCGATCGTCAACACAGGCAGGCCTCCAAGGGGTAGGTACAGGGCTGCTCTATAGGCAGGTGAAGACAGTGCTTCTCTGGGTCCTCCCAGACTTGGGTGTTTCTTTTTCTTCTTTGCCTAACTAGGATTACCCTGGAGAAAAGGTCAGTGACGGTGAGGAAAGACCATGACCACAGGGAAAGTCCTAGTTGACAGTGGGAAAGAATTCATCTTTGGATTCTTCTTGAGGGCACATAAGACCGTTGGTTGAAAGCTTGCGCTGTGTCTGGAGTGTGCATCTCTCTAACTGTCCGTGGGCATGGGTGGTTGGGTCTGTGGGGTGTGCTCGGCAGTGGAGGGTGGTGTTTCCGCCGGTGGGCTCGGCAGTCATGATATACGGGTGGTACACCCATGGGGGATTGCTTATTTAAGGCTGTAATGAGTTGCATCCTGCAGTTGATTTACCTTGTTCAGGAGGGCAGTTATGTCCTTGTATATCTTAATGGAGTGTCTGACGTGCTGTACCATCGTCAAACCACGCGCGGCTCCAGGGTGGTACAGGGTGCTCATAAAGAGGTGAGACAGTGATTCTTGGGTCCTACCAGGCACCTTCGGGTGTTTCTTTTTCTTCTTTGCCTTAACTACGGCTGACCCTGGAAGAAAGGTCCAGTGACGGTGAGGAAAGGCCACTGACCCAGGAAAGTCTGTTGACAGTGGGAAGACTACAACTTTGGATTCTGCTCTTGAGGGCACATAAGACCGTATGGTGAAAGCTTGGCATGTGTCTGGAGTGGCACTCTTTCTTCTGTCCGTGGGCATGGGTGGTGGGTCTGTGGGGGTTGTGTGGCAGCTGGAGGGTGTGTGTTCTCGCCGGTGGGGCTGCGTCATGATTTACGGGCTGGTATGGTACAACCATGGGGGAGGCTAGTTTAAGGCAGTTATGGTTGATCCTGCCAGTCTGATTTAACTGTTCAGGAGCAGTTAGTGTCCTTGATTTCTTAATGGGTGTGTCTGCACGTGCCTGTTACCCTTTCGTCATCACAGCGCAAGGCCCCTACAAGCGGGGGTACTGGGTGCCGCTAAAAGGCAGGTGAAGACAGTGTTGCTTCTTGGGGTCCTCCCCAGCACCTTCGGGTGTTTTTATTATCTTCTTGACTCTCGCTCGTCTGTTGTCCCGTCCTCCCAACCCCTCGTTCCCGCCCCCCCCACCCCTCCCTCTTTTCCCTTTCTTTCTTTTCATTCTATCCCCAACTTCTCTCTCCTCTCCTCCTCTCTCTCGCTATCTTTCTCCAAAAATCCTTGAATCATTTTCCTTATGCTTTGCCGCTGTGGTCCTTGTGTTGTTTTAGTGGTCGTGATGGTGGTAGCGTGGGAAAGAGAGGTTGGACCCGAAGAGGGAGGAAGAAGGGGGGAGTGTGTCTAAAATACCCTTTTTTTTTTTCCAGATGGTTACTTTACCTCCTTGTCTATTTGGTATTTCTTTAGGAGGAGATGGGAGGGGCGGGGAGGAAGAAAGGGGAGGAGAGAGGACTTCTTTATTCCATAATGGTTACTACCGCCATGATTGGTGATTTTTATTTCATCATCTCGATGATGAATGGGGGGGCAGCTATTGTAATGTGTGCTGCTGTGCTGATGACGACCTATCCCCACCGTTATCATTGTCGGCTGAGGGCAAAAGCACCAAAGCCATTTATCACTTCCCCATTCTCCAATTCTCCATCTCTCTTCTCTCTCTCTCAACACACACACACACAGTCCACCGTCAGACACACCACACACACAGCACACAAACACACACGCGGGCGCGCACAAGACACACAAATGGCATATTCTTTGAATCTTCTTTGTGCTGTCGCTGCCCGTTGCGGGCGGTGATGGTGGGGTGGTGACGGGCTGCGGTGATAACAATCCGTATCATCCACACATGTTCCTCCCGTTTCTCTTCCTCCTTTACCACAACCGAGCCGGCGACAATTTCCAGATGCCGCTCCACTCCTCTCCGTCCTTCTCATCCCCTCCCCTTCTTCTCCTCCTCTCTCTCTCAATCTCTTTCTCAAACTGATCTGTCTGCATCGTCATCTCCTCCTCCTCCCCCCCCCCCCTTCTCCTCCATGTCTTCCTCTTTCTCGCCGTCAGCCCAGAGACGGCTTGGAAGCCCAAATTTACCCGATCTTAACAGTTCGATATCAGTGTGTGTGTGTGTGCGCGAGCAGTGCGTGCGTGCTTGAGGTGTGTGTGTGGGTGTGTGGGTGTGTGTGTGTGTGTGTGGGTGTGTGTGTGTGAGCGTGGCGTGCGTGCGTGCGTGCGATGCTTGTGTGTGTGTGTGTGTGTGTGTGTGGTGTGTGTGTGTGTGTGCGTGTGCGCGTGCGTGCGTGCGTGCGTGCGTGAGTGCGCGGCGTGGTAGTGTGGAGTGTGTGTGTATGTGTGTGCGAGTGTGTGTGGTGTTACAAGGAGAGTGGGTGTGTCTGTGCTGTGTGAGAGTGCGCGCGCGAGCACGTGTGTATGTGTGTGTGGCGCGCGCGCACGTGTGTAATCAGCCTACTGTTTTCTCTTCATATATCCCCCCCCCCCCCCCCCGTCCTTTTCCCTCTCTTTCTATTTTTACTAACTTTTACTACGAAGTATTTCACTTGATCCATTACCCTCTTTTCCAGCAGTGCTTCAACATCACCCTCCATCATACATCTCCACCCCCCCACCCCCTGTGTTGCTCGCATGATTCCATCCATCTTTTTTGCCCCCCCCCCCCCCCGCACCCCCCCATCTTCCCCCACTCTCTGTTTTCCTTCACTTCCACATCTCCACCCCCTTTCCTTCTTCCCTTTCCCTTCTCTCCTCCTCCTCTCTCCCTCTCTCTAACTCATCTCAAATCCCATCCATCACGCTTGCCGGCCTGTGACCCTCCCCTTCAATGCTCCCCCCCCCTCCTCCTTCCAAGAGATGAGAGGAGAGAGGAGAGAGAGAGAGGTATGGATGGATGGATGGATGGATGCTGAGAAAACCAGACTGGGAAGGTTCACACCCGCGCGTCTGCTTGGGCCTAGTGGCTAGCTCTCCTTTTTCTCTCCCTCCCCCCTCCAGCGGACTTCTAGGGATAATACGAGAGCGCGACCGCAGTGCATAGTCAAAGAGGAACTGAGTGGAGGGTGATGGGGGGGGGGGGGGAGTTAGTGAGGGCGTGCGGGGAGGAAGTGTGGGCAGGGTGGGGTGGAGGGTCGGGTAGGGTTGGAAGCAGTGGGTGGTGGTGGTGGTGGTGGTGGAAGATGCGGGCAAGGGAAGAAATCAAGTTACTGATGGGAGGAGAGGAAGTGAGGGTGGGTGGGGAGGGGAGGGGTGCAGGATGCGCAGAAGAGGAGAGAGGAGAGAGAGAGGTAGAGAGAGAGAGAGAGAGCGTGAGAGAGAGAGAGAGTAGAGAGCGAGCGAGAGCGAGAGCGAGAGAGAGAGATGGCTGGGCGGTAAGCGGTGGAGGGTCACTCCAAACACACATACTTACATCATACCACAACAAGCACTCGCACGCACGACGAGGCTTACGCGCAGGGCAGAGGCACGAGACCAGCCACGATCTCCGTTCCTGTGCCCAGCTGGCGTCGCCAACACTAGGTGTGTGTAGCAGGATGGCCAAAGATAAACAGACCAACTGCGCACATTATTGAACGCATGCTGGGGTTGGCTGGGCCTGCACTGGCCGTTCTTTATCTCTTCAACCCCCCCCCCTCTCTCTCCTTTCGGGTCCTTCCCATGCCTACATCCTTTTCTTCTTTCCGTATCTGACGGTCTCTCGAACCCCATCACCCCTCCCTCTCTCTTTCTCCCCCTCCCACTCTCTCTTCTCTCTCCCCTTCCAGTTAGCTTCCTCCATCCCCATCACTCATTGTCTTTAAAATGGTTGGTGGTGTGTTGTGTGTGTGTTTGTGTTGTGTGTGTGATGTGTGTAACACATCAGGCTGCGCTATACACATGACACCATTATCCAAAAGGACCAGCTCGCAGTCATTTTTTCATAGAGCTTGTACATTTTGATGATTATGCAAAATAGCCTATGCGTGTATGCGTTGCGTAGCGGCGCGCGCGCGCGCGCGCGCGCGTTGTGTGTGTGTGTGTGTGTGTGTGTTGGGTGTGTGTGTGTGTGTGTGTGTGTGTGTGAGTGTGTGTCTGTGTGTCGATGTGCGTGATATGTGCGTATATGCTGTCTTGAGTTTTCCTACTCGGTGTTATATAAGATGAAAAGTTAAGAGAGAGAGAGAGAGAGGGGGGGGGGGGGGGGGGGCAAAGGCGGAGGCAAGAAAGGGAGAGGAGTTCAGACTGATTATGAATAACAAGTATTATGTGTTCGCACGCACGTGCAGGCATGAGTTCGTGCGTTTGCCTTATCTACATGTGTGTCAATTTATAAACTATGTTGAACCTCATCTTGCTAGGGTCTTGAGCACGTGCGTGCGTGCATGCGTGCCTGTGTGTGTGTTTGTGTGTGTGTGTGTGTGTGTGTGTGTGTGTGTGTGGTGTGTGTGTGTGTGTGTGTGTGTGTGTGTGAAAGATATCTAGGGGAGAGAGAGAGAGAAAGAGAGAGAGACAGACAGACAGACAGAGACAGAGAGGCAGGCAGGACACTGCGTGTGACGGCGTGCGCTCGCGCTCTGCACGGCTCCCCCATTTACCACCGCCCATGTTCACGGGTGGTATTGACACAAAGCAGATATTTACGTCACCCGTGACGATATAAAATAGTGGGCCGCATCCTGACACGGGAAAGAAGAGGCGGAGAGAGAGAGAGAGAGAGAGAGAGACTGAACAAGCGTGATGTGGTTGACGTTTGACCTTTCCTTGTCTTCTCTCATCTTGCGCGGAGCATGGCGGGATACACAGTGCGTGCGGAGTTTTCGGCCCCTCTCAATGTCTAGTTTTGTCTGTCTGTCTGTCTGTCTGCCCGAAGGATATTTCAAGCAACAGCTGGTCGTGACCTCATCAAATCGTACTAGATAGTTTGCATCATCATGTGCGTCATTGTCTAC
>JAFLJL010017309.1:36187-52607 GCA_018398815.1 Conus ventricosus | reverse complement strand
CATGGTTAAAAACTGAAATGAAAAAGTAACCATAAAAAAACATGCTTAGCAACTTAACACCAAACAAAATAGAACAACTGCAGGCAAAATGGAAATCGTTGTTAGTGAATACACCCAAAACAAAACCTGAAAGCCCCCCAAAAACACGTGCAGCCAACCCGCACGTGCAAACAACCGCAACGGGAGCCCACACGCTATATAACATCGGCGGTGGGCAAACCAAAAACCATCTGATGACAGCACAACGCGCTCGAAACAAATTTGTAGATTCTATTTTTAAAAACCTATTTTAACAAATGTTGCTCCCCAAGGGGTCGAGCACTATTAAAATCATTTTGGGTATTTTAACCACACTAATATATATATATATATATATATATATATATATATAATATATATATATATATATAATATATATATAACAGTTTAAAATAGGATTTTAAAATAGAGTAAAAAACCCTACAAACTTGTTTCGAGCAAGTGCTCTCCTCAGGGTATGTATAATCTGGGCCAGATTCGTGTGTGGGCGTGTGAGCTCTGCGCGTGTGGCACGTGGCCTGTAGATTTTTTCTTTTTTGGGGCGCGTTCAGGGGGGACGTGCCAGGGAATGGTGCATTGACAATGTCACGAGTTTGTCACGAGGCCTACGACGTTTGACCCATCTAGGGTGGCGGAATTATTCATTTGTTTATTGTCGTTGCTGTTGTTGTGTATCCGTCCCTTGATGTGGCTTGTGGTGCGGTTGCACCTTGGTGTAGTTCAGCTCAACTTCGGTTTGCTTTCTCTCTCTCTCTCTCTAATTCCACTGCCCGTGCTATTCATCCTGCAGGTTCACGGGTGGCCGGTACCTTTCTCTCGAACTTGCTGTCTATCGGCCTCTCGCCTGTCTTTTTACCTGTCGCACGTGCTTCATTTCTTTTAGTTTGAAGTATGCTCACTCTGTGACGCAGCATGGCATGTTGGCCGCCATTGCTGAGGGAGGTTAGCTCTTCACTCGAGCGGAAGATGTCTCTGGGAGCGCCTGCTCCAGTCTTGGTTCTTCACCGTATCATCGAAAGTACAGTCGGTACTTTCAATTCCTGCAGTCGGCCTGTAGGAGGGGGACATCGCTTCTTCTGTTTCCGCACCTGTGCCTCTGTCCTCTCGACTGGACAGAGGGCAGAGAGAGTCGTTTGACCCGCCTCTTCTGGGTCACCCACGGGTAGCTGGTAAGCATCAGTTTCGTGGTTTGTTTGTTTTGGTTTGTTGTTGTTAGCCGGCTTAGTCTTCTCTTTTGCGCAATTTCTTTTGTTTTCGAAATTGTAAGAGAAATATTGTTTGAGACCTTTCTCTGGTTAATTCAATCTTTAACCTGGCCATTCTAAATTATTTCCGAAATTCTTTCTCCTGTTTATGCATCTGGTGATGCGGTAGTCGGTGGGGATGGGAGAGAACCTGGTGATTCAGGTTGGAACTTGCTTGGTCTCGCTCGTCCGCCCCTGTCACGTTCGCCGGACTCTTATCCTTCGGCCACCGTCTGTTTGTGTGTGCAAGGAGAACGAGTTTTATGTTCGCGAGCGTGCGTACGCATGATTTGTCGTTCGGATGCGTGGTTGGAGATTTGTGTTATTTTGAAATGTGTTTATAAAATGTGACAATTATGCCATTGAATTATTATTTGCAAATGTGGTGGCAGGTATAAAGCGATGGTCGCTGTGTTGGTTATTTCCTAAGAAAGGCAAATGTTAAATGCGAGTGAGAGAAGGGTGAAGATAATTCATATTTGTTTTATAACCTGTTGGTTTAAATGCAGTCTTTTACCTGCATCGTGTGAGAAGACCCTAGTGAACATCCCTGATTCGATGGGTTTACTGTGTTATGCTCAGGTCTGTGTTGAGCTGGGATTGTGGGTGCATTTAATAGACTTCCCCTCGCCCATCATGCGAGTGGCTGTTAAGATTTGACAGCATGGGTCAGACTGTACTGACGGCGGGGTTCCAGTACCCTTCTTCCTTCCTCCTTCCTTCTTCCTTCCCTCCCTTTCTTCTCTCCTCCCAGCTACGTTTCCCCTCCCCCCTCCCGGGGGCTTCACCTGGAGTCTGGACTGGATGGTGCCACGTGCTGGTTGAGGCCACGCTCTGGCTGAGACCACGGACTGGATGGTGCCACGTGCTGGTTGAGGCCATGCTCTGGATGAGACCGCGGACTGGATGGTGCCACGCGCGGGTCGAGGACACGCCCTGGTCGGGACCGCGGACTGGTAGAGGAGCCCGCCGTCTTGACTGGCCGGCCCTGACCCCCGTCCAGGACCTCCAGTAACAGCGCCTCGTTTTCCTTTCCCCCCCCCCCCCCCCCCCCCCTGGGACGCGCTCTTCACTGCCTGCTTGTGAGTCGGGGCGTCGGCTTTGAGCGACTCCCTGCGAGAACCGACCCGGTTCGGAGCACCTAGTGCGACAGGGTGCTCCCAGTGGACTTGACAGGGGCAGGGTGTGGACGCACTCCATGGTGTTAGAAGGGATCGATGCTGGAATGTTTCTTTATAATTGTGTATATGTTATATGTGCTGGAATGCTGTAATTGTGATTGTGTACGTCGTAAGGTGAAATGTTTATTTATAATTGTGCATGTTGTGTGTGTTGGAGTGCTCGATTGTGATTGTGCATGTTGTGTGCGTTGGAATGCTTGATTGTGATTGTGCATGTTGTGTGTGTTGGAATGCTTATTTATGACTGAGTGTGTTGGTGTGAATAAATGGGGTGTTGTATCGTAATCTTTCTTGTGTGGGCTCTTGCGAGGCGTGTGAGGTCAGTCACTCCCTTCACTCCCACCTAGACCGATCCTGTCGGGGCAGACCTCCAGGGGTCGGTCGTGACAGACAAAGATTTCCATTTGTGCCTGCAATTATTAATCATTTCTACTTTAGAGTTCAGGGATGCTAGATGGGGTTTACATAATATCAGCAACTTTTCTGTAGTACATAAGTTGCATTTTTTAGAAATGTTGTTGTATGGTGCTGCTCTTTTTTATAATTTTCCATGATATGTTGTAATCTATTTTCTTACGTTTAAGCTTCCAAATATATTTACTTAGTTCTGTTTGGTTTTATATTTTTCATTTTTGAAGGACTGTTTATGGTTTGCATATCTGGTTTTATAATGGTTTGCCGTGATCCCTATGTATGTTTCTTTATCACTGTCTGTTGTTACCATAGCTTGGTACACAATGTTGCTGTAGAGACATTTGTTATTCAGAGGGCACTGGCCTTTTTTTGTGCAATTACAAGATATCCTTTCGTCACCCTCTTTGGTTGTATTGTTTTTGGTTTTGTTGGAAGAATCAATTATGTTTTTAAGGTTGGGCATACACGAGTACGATAGCTTGACGGTGTTTTTATTGAATATTTTAGATAGTACATGTTCTTTTGGGAATGATGTTTTAAGGATTCTGAGGAATTCTTTCCTACGTTGGTTTTTATTCTTCCATCATATTTCCTCAGAATCGTTAAAACATCATTCCCAAAAGAACATGTACTATCTAAAATATTCAATAAAAACACCGTCAAGCTATCGTACTCGTGTATGTCCAACCTTAAAAACATAATTGATTCTTCCAACAAAACCAAAAACAATACAACCAAAGATGGTGACGAAAGGATATCTTGTAATTGCACAAAAAAAAGACCAGTGCCCTCTGAATAACAAATGTCTCTACAGCAACATTGTGTACCAAGCTACGGTAACAACAGACAGTGATAAAGAAACATACATAGGGATCACGGCAAACCATTTTAAAACCAGATATGCGAACCATAAACAGTCCTTCAAAAATGAAAAATATAAAAACCAAACAGAACTAAGTAAATATATTTGGAAGCTTAAACGTAAGAAAATAGATTACAACATATCATGGAAAATTATAAAAAGAGCAGCACCATACAACATTTCTAAAAATGCAACTTATGTACTACAGAAAGTGGCTGATATTGTTGTAAACCCCATCTAGCATCCCTGAACTCTAAAGTAGAAATGATTAATAATTGCAGGCACAAATGGAAATCTTTGTCAATGCACCATTCCCTGGCACGTCCCCCCTGAACGCGCCCAAAAAAGAAAAAATCTACAGGCCACGTGCCACACGCGCAGAGCTCACACGCCCACACAACGAATCTATATAACACTGGTGGCGGGCCCAGATTATACATACCTGAGGAGAGCACTTGCTCGAAACAAGTTTGTAGGGTGTTTTTACTCTATTTTAAAATCCTATTTTAAACTGTTATGTCGCTTCCTATTTGGTTGAGCATTTTTAGACTTCTGAGTGGTCTTTTAACTCTAATTTTATATATATATATATATATATATAATATATATATTATTATATATATATATATATATATATATATATATATAGATCAGTATATTTAAAATGCCTAAAACAATTTTTAAGTGCTCAACCCCTTGGGGAGCAACATTAGATAAAGCAAGTTAAAAGAGGAATCTTAAAACTATCTACAAATTTGTTTCAAGCGTGTTGCGCTGTCATCAGGATGACAGCGCAACACGCTTGAAACAAATTTGTAGATAGTTTTAAGATTCCTCTTTTAACTTGTTTTATATATATATATATATCATGAACTATATAAAAGTGTCCTTAAAAATCTGAAAATGCTCAACCCCTTGGGGAGCAAAATCTGCTAAAATATTTTTTTTAATGAAGTATTAAAATCTACAAGCTTGTTTCATGCCTTGCTATCATCAGGATATCTTATATATAATATATATATATATAATATATATATATATATATATATATATATCTGTCAATGATGTTAAAAAGGAAGGTTAAAACTCGAGGTTAAAACTCTACAAATTTGTTTCGAGCTTGCTGTGCTGTCATCAGGATGTTTTTGGTTTGCCCACCGCCGATGTTATATAGCGTGTGGGTTCCCGTTTGCGGTTGTTTGCACGTGCGGGTTGGCTGCACGTGTTTTTGGGGGCTTTTAGGTTTTTGTTTTGGGTGTGTTCACTAACAACGATTTCCATTTATGCCTGCAGTTGTTTACTATTTCTGTTTTGGTGTTTAAAGTTGCTAAGTGTGGTTTGCATAGTATTAACCATTTTTCAGTTAAACATAGGTTGCACCTTTTTGAAACATTGCTGTATGGCGATGCTCTTTTTATGATTTTCCAGGATATATTGTAGCTTGTTTTTGCATCTTTGAGTTTCCAGATATATTTGCTCAGTTCTGTTTGGTTTTTATATTTTTCTTTATTGAATGATTGTTTGGGGTTTGCATATTTTGGTTTTTGAAGGGGTTTTTTTCAGTGATCCCAATGTATGTTTCTTTTTCATTTTTGATGTTACAGTAGCCTGTATACATGTTTTTGTGGAGACATTTATTGTTTAGTGGGCACTGCCCCTTTTCCCTCGTGCAATTGCAAGATTTCCTTTCTTCACCCTTCTTTGCTGTGTTGATTTTCATTTTGTTGGATCGTCAATCGGGTTTTTGAGGTTGGGAAATACTGAGACGATATTTTGACAGTGTTTTTTTTAAATATTTGGCAGTTTGTGCTCTTTTGGAAATGAAGTTGCTGGGTTTTTGAAGAATTCTTTCCCTATGTTTGTTTTGAGTTTCCCGTAGTATGGGGGGTTATACCATATGATTTTTCTTTTCCTATTTTTCTTGCTTTTATTTGTTTTGTTGTCCGGGTTGTATTGTAGTTGTAATTGATCCACTTGTTTGTATGCCTCCTGGTATTCCACTGCTGCATTGTTGAACACTCTCTCATTGCATGACAGGTTTGATAGTCTCTTTTTTATGCCATGGGGTATGGTCTTTAATACAGATGGTGGATGGTTACTTTGGTGTGTACAAAAAGAGGTGTTCATTGGGTTTCTTGTATGGTTTATATATATGGTTGTTGAGATCCAGTGTTATGTCTAAGTAGTTCACTACCTTTTTGTTTGCTTAAATTGGTGATCTTTAATTTGTGGTTTTGGAAGATTTGCATATTTCTTTCTTTTTGTTTTCGATGGTTCTTGGGTTGTTTGTAGTGCGGGCAAGGCCATCGTCTCTGTTACAGTCCGACTTGTTTTCCGATTTTTTCTTGATGTTGGACAGCATGAATAGTCGACCAGTTCACATGTTCCTGCACCATCATATGAACCCATGTTACGTCAAATGTTGATTTCTGTTGGTTTTCCTGATCCAGGTTTCATTTTGCTGTGTAGTAATGTTTTCTTGGGTGGAGAATGATTTCCTTTTCTGACCCTGTTATGTCTGTGTGGTTACGGGCAAACTTCAGGTTTTGGGGAGAGTAGTTCCTCGTCTATGGATGGGTAAAAGTCTACTATGTCAATGTGATAATACTGTATTACTTTGTTTATTGAGTTTTTGAACCTTTGGATTAACTTCGTATGTGTTCTTCCAGAGGTTGTAATCAGAGTTTGATTTTTGTCCTTTGTTATTTTTTCCAGAATTTTCTTGCTTATTTTGCCTAATTCAGATTTTGATGGGTTTATTGTCTGCATGTTGGATTGTTATGAAAGTTGGTTTGTGGTCTTTGAGTGTTATGAAAGCTTCTTTTGTTGCTGTCGCTTCTATCCTGTCACTTAGGTCTATGCGCTCTGCAAATTCTTTTTCTTTTAGTGCGGATACTGTCATGTATATTTTTTGTCAGCTTTTTTGTAGTTTTTCTGGATGTTTTTGTCAAGGAGTTAGAATATTCCTTTGGTTCCATTTGTAGTAATTGTAGTTTTGTCAGCCTTCACAAATATTTCTTTGTCATTTTTTACTTGTTTTATTTGGTTTTTTAATGTTGTTTGGAAATCGTTGTTAGATTTTTGAATTCAATATTGGTTATCATTCTTTTCATTTGATCTTCAAAGGGTTTCATATCGTCTATGACTGGTGGTGATCGCCATGATTTGAAATCGTAGGTGTTTTGTCCTCTTTTTTTTTTCATTCGGGTTCAGGAAAAGAATGCTTTCCATCTCATATTGCGTACGAACTTTTCGGGTTTTTTTTATTAATCTTTTTAAGTAGAATTGTGGGTTAAGAACGGTATGTTTTTTGTTGACTGCCTAAATTTGATTTCCTCCATTTTTAAAATTTTTTCGGGCCACAGTGCTCAACGTGAGGAGCAATCAAGATAATAAAAACCAAAGAGCCTAAAATGATTTTAAAGTGCTCGACCCCTTGGGGAGCAACATTTGTCAATGAGTTAAAAAGGAAGGTTAAAACTCGAGGTTAAAACTCTCAAAATTTGTTTCGAGCTTGCTGTGCGTCATCAGGATGTTTTTGGTTTGCCACCGCCGATGTTATATAGCGTGTGGTTCCCGTTTGGGGGTTGTTTGCACGTGCGGGTTGGGTGCACGTGTTTTTGGGGGCTTTTAGGTTTTGTTTTGGGTGTGTTCACTAAAAACGATTTCCATTTATGCCTGCAGTTGTTTACTATTTTTTGTTTTGGTGTTTAAAGTTGCTAAGTGTGGTTTGCATTAGTATTAACCATTTTTCAGTTAAACATAGGTTGCACCTTTTTGGAAACATTGCTGTATGGTGATGCTCTTTTTATGATTTTCCAGGATATATTGTAGCTTGTTTTTGCATCTTTGAGTTCCAGATGTAACATCAGAAAATGAAAAAGAAACATACTAGGGATCACTGAAAACCACTTCAAAACCAGATATGCAAACCACAAACAATCATTCAATAAAGAAAAAAATATAAAAACCAAACAGAACTGAGCAAATATACTGGAAACTCAAAGATGCAAAAACAACTACAATATATCCTGGAAAATCATAAAAAGAGCATCACCATACAGCAATGTTTCAAAAAGGTGCAACCCATGTTTAACTGAAAAATGGTTAATTTTATGCAAACCACACTTAGCAACTTTAAACACCAAACAGAAATAGTAAACAACTGCAGCATAATGGAAATCTTGTTAGTGAACCCCACCCAAAACAAAACCTAAAGCCCCCAAAAACACGTGCAGCCAACCCCCACGTGCAAACAACCGCAAACGGGAACCCCCACGCTATATAACACGGCGGTGGGCAAACCAAAAACATCCTGATGACAGCACAGCAAGCTCGAAACAAATTTGTAGAGTTTTAACCTTCCTTTTAACATCATTGACAAATGTTGCTCCCCAAGGGGTCGAGCACTTTTAAAATCATTTTAGGCTCTTTGGTTAAAATTCATATATATATATATATATTTATATATATTTTTTTAATTATATATATATATATATATAAATATATATATATATATATATATCTGTCAATGAAGTTAAAAAGGAAGGTTAAAACTCAAGGTTAAAACTCGACAAAATTTTTTTTCTAGCGGCGTTGCGCTGTCATCAGGGTGGTCTCTGTTTGCCCACCGCCGATGTTATATAGCGTGTGGGCTCCGTTTGCGGTTTTTTTGCACGTTTCGGGTTGGCTGCACGTGAGCCCACACGCTATATAACATCGGCGGTGGGCAAACAGAGACCATCCTGATGACAGCGCAACGCCGCTAGAAACAAATTTGTCGAGTTTAACCTTGAGTTTTAACCTTCCTTTTTAACATCATTGACAAATGTTGCTCCCCAAGGGGTCGAGCACTTTTAAAATCATTTTAGGCTCTTTGGTTATATTCATCTATATATATATATATATATATATATATCCAAAGAAAGAATTCAACAACAATCACGTAAAATATTTCCAATATTTCGAACTCTTTTGGTCTTCCTCAATGGACTTTATATATATATATATATATATATATATATATATATATATATATATTATATATATATATATATATATATATATATATATATATATATAAGCATCCCAGACTTTCCAGCGCCTAGACCACTTTCACCTTCACACAACCAACAGTTCCTTTACATGTTCATCACACTTGACCTGCTGGAAGACTGCTCCAGGGTGGTCCAGGAGATCCAACTCAGGGTAGTCCTCTTTGACTGTCGACTCCAGGCAGGCCGGAAAGTTTAATGTGAACTGTTGGAGGGTGAGAGAAGAAAAAGTCACAGACGACTCGCTTTTGTGTCCCAACCAGCATACAGAACTGACATGTAACCTTGGGAAAAAGAAAAATCCCACCTGGCTTAAAGAAATGATGTTCATCCGTGACAACTACTCTGAGTTAGTCATTCCACACTGTCACTGAAAGTGTAGTCAATAATGTAGTGAATATAAGCTTCTGAACACAGTATTGCAAAATTTCACAACTCACGCACGCAAGGAAGCACAAACTCTTACATGCATAGAGGCGGATGAAATTTCATGGCATCATCTTTGTCATCCTCATCACTAGTAATGAAGCGTGAACGTGTCTTTGAATACAGAATTGCAAATTTACATAGCAACCTACGCACGAAATGACACGCACAGGCGTAAGAGATAATGAAACTTTATATCATCATCTTTGTCATGATTGTGAATCATCGCGAAATAAAGGCTAGAAGTCTAACATTTGGAGGTCTCCTATGTCCTGCTGCCATTGAGACCGAGGCAGTTAAACACAGAAATACTGTGGCTGCATGCGTGCTGGTCGAATTGCTGGAGTAAGCAGCAGTTGATGGAATTGTGGCGTTGTAACTGTCTCCGCATAAGAGCATGCCGTCATTCTTGTTTGTTATGAAGTATTTGCGTCTCGTTTCTCCTTTAAGGTGCTCTGACATCTTAATCAGACCAAGTTACATGTGTTTGTTTTGTTTTACAGGCTGTTTTGCTTGACGATGTTCAAGATCGAATGGGAATGCCAGTCTTGAAGAAATATTAACTACTGTTCATCATTTTTTCTTCTTATGTCCTGATGTGTATTTGCCAAGCACTTGGTATAATGCTTGCTTGGAAATTAAGCGAATGTTCTTTGTTTACTCGCTCTTCAAGTCTTGTGTCTGCATTTATTTTAGTATATTGGTGCCATAATCACCATTCGTTTGGAGTTAGGGGCCTGTGAAATTGGCCACCCATGAGATCAAAAGTTATCTTCCCTGTTTGTTATTCACTGTATCCGTTTCGATGGTCCAGACAATGTTCAGTCTGATGTCCAGACCTTATGTTCAGTCTGTATGTCCAGACCTTAATGTTCAGTCTGATGTCCGACCTTAATGTTCAGTCTGATGTCCAGACCTTAATGTTCAGTCTGATGTCCAGACCTTAATGTTCAGTCTGATGTCCAGACCTTAATGTTCAGTCTGATGTCCAGACCTTAATGTTCAGTCTGATGTCCAGACTTAATGTCCAGTCTGATGTCCAGACCTTAAATGTTCGTCTGATGTCCAGACCTTAATGTTCAGTCTGATGTCCAGACCTTAATGTTCAGTCTGATGTCCAGACCTTAATGTTCAGTCTGATGTCCAGACCTTAATGTTCAGTCTGATGTCAGACCTTAATGTTCAGTCTGATGTCCAGACCTTAATGATCAGTCTGATGTCCAGACCTTAATGTTCAGTCTGATGTCCAGACCTTAATGTTCAGTCTGATGTCCAGACCTTAATGTTCAGTCTGATGTCCAGACCTTAATGTCCAGTCTGATGTCCAGACCTTAATGTTCAGTTCGATGTCCAGACCTTAATGTTCAGTCTGATGTCCAGACCTTAATGTCCAGTCTGATGTCCAGACCTTAATGTTCAGTCTGATGTCCAGACCTTAATGTTCAGTCTGATGTCCAGACCTTAATGTTCAGTCTGATGTCCAGACCTTAATGTTCAGTCTGATGTCCAGACCTTAATGTTCAGTCTGATGTCCAGACTTAATGTTCAGTCTGATGTCAGACCTTAATGTTCAGTCTGATGTCCAGACCTTAATGTTCAGTCTGATTCACAGGTACCGTCTATGAAGTGACATAACTGCAGTGTCCAGCCTATGAATAAGATTCGCTGGGTTTGTCTCTTGGTGAACAGAGAGCTTGGTGTGTGCGTTTTGTCCTAGGAATACTAAACCAGAACGGGGCCCCGAAGAACAGCACCAGGGGGACGCCATGAGTGCTGTGTCTCGTTTGGTGTGTGTCCTCACGACGACTGACACCACCACTAACAAACAAGCAGTCAAACTGTGACGTGTCAGCCAACCAGCGTACCTTTTGCTATCCATTGTGGCTGGTTTGATGATGCTGACTGAATTGGTACGATGTTCAGGATATTCTGTGGCTCAACTATGCGAGCATGCTGTGTCAACGGTGCCCTGTAAACTCAAAGGAGAAAGGCCATACATACTGCCTTTATCATCAGCACAACAGCAAGCTTCAGCAACAACAGTAGAAACAGCAACATCAAACAGCTGCAGCAGCATATGTAGAAGTACTATTTGTAGACACCGAAACAGCAGACGTAGTGTAGCAGTCAGTAGTAGCTGTAGCTACGGCAGTGATAGAAGCGTTGTAGCAGCAGCAGCGGCAGTAGTAGTAGTAGTAGTAGTTAGTAGTAGTAGTAGTAGTAGTAGTAGTAGTAGTAGTTGTTGTTGTTGTTGTTGTTGTTGTGTTGTTGTTGTTGTTGTTGTTGTGGTTGTTGTTGTCGTCGTCGTCGTTGCTTTTGTTGTTGTTGCAGCAAAAGCAGCAGGGCAGTAGTGATAGCAACAGCAGCAACAATAATAGTAGCAGCGGTCGTAAAATGGACAAAGGATATAGGAGAAGGGACAGTAGTAGGAAGAATGGTGACCGTGATTTTCAAAAATGATAACTCGTGCGTGAAACTCGCTAGTCCTGTGGTCAGTTGTAAATATAGTACTGTTGATGCCATTAAAAAAAATTCCTGAAATGAAGTTTCCGGTCGGTAATCGTCTGTTGAGCACCCACACAAACATAACGATATGATCATCTCTAGACATTCTATCTTAAACAAGTCTCAAAATTATGATGATCATTTCCGCCACAGTTTTTGAATTATCTTGCAGACAAACCGACAGACAAACAGATAGAAAACCAAAACCCTGCTTCCACGGTGCAACGCCTTTCTTCTTGATGAATGAGAGGGTTACGTCCACAGTTCACCGTTGATGTCAGAGAAAAACTGTTAATGTGGAATGTGAACATTTGATGTAAAAAGATAGAACTGATTTTTCACAAAAACAGGCCCCCACTTCCCTCCCGCAACCCCCCCCCCCCCCCCCTCCGCCAGTGGATGTGAAAAGATAGGGTGTATGTCAAAGAACAGCTATAGATATCAAAAGTCAGCAGCAAATGTCAAACAGTGGGTTTCAACCGCCAGTGGATGTAGAATGAATGAATTAATAAATCCATCCATCCATCAATTAATTTAAAAAAAAAAAAAATCAAAATAAATAAACAAATAGGTAAATAAATACAAAAAAATAATGCCTGTCAAAAAACCCAACGTTTATGACAAATACTGCAGTTGATATCAAAAGGCAACAAACGATGTCAAAATACCACAGCTAATGTCAAATTTCAGCAGTTAAGGTCAAAAGGCAACGGTTAATAACAAACAAACGAACAAACAAACAAGCAACAACAACAACAGCAACAACTGATGTCAAAAGACAACAGTGGATGTTAAAAGACACGGTTGACTGAAGCAACCAATGCCAGACCTGAACAGCATGAAGGGAACGGCGCACGCCAGGAAGAGAACGGGTTGGCCACCAGCATCTTGGTCAGCGCCACTTCCGGGTGGAGAGAGTTCCTGATGTTTCTGATCTCCAGGAGACGGCCTGCGGAGCTTCACCGTGGTCACAATGGTGGTGACCATCACACCAACATCGCCGCTCCAGGCAAAGCCATCCCGAAAACTAAAGAAATCCAGGTAGTCGATGAATTCCTGTAATACAAGCATTAGAGTCCCTTAAAGAAGGCATTTATACACAATCCATGCAACAGAGAATCAGTCCTTGGTGAGAGTTAAATGTGACGTTGACAAGATGAAAAAAGCCTGACAATAATGCTTTCTAGGAAAGCAATTAGATCACAGATGTTTGGTCATAAAGTTTGCAAACCCTCGTTTAAAAACCCCATGACTGAGGGTTATTGCCCTTCTAGAGTTCAATATGCAAAAGCAAAAGCTGAATTTCGATTCGACCCATCTGCTGTGAGAACAGCTTACAGAAACGAAAAAGATGCCAACCCACGAGTTTTGTAGACAGAATGGACCATTGTACTTTCAATATAACAGCTCCTCAATAATACTGGATAATCTAAGAAAAAGCAATGCACAGAAGTAAGATCTTTACAGGCACGTACGTAAAATCAAATCTTACACTCTAAACCAGGATTTTTTATAACGATTTTTACCATTGTTTAACAAAAAAAAAACACGTTTTTTTTCTCCCGATGATTCTGATCAACTATCTTTTGAGTAAGTTGAAAAGTTTTCAACTGACTTCGTATAATTTCTGCACATGGTTGATCATTCTTTTGGATGGATTTTTCATTCAGCTATTTCAAAATCATTCTCTCTCTAGATTGCATTGATGATTTTTTGACATTGGATTCGGAATATAAGTTAAAGAAAAGAAGATATCACAGCGGATTACAACACCCTGGATTAGAGAAATTGAGCCATTATTAAGAGCGAATTAAAAAAAAAACACCTAAAACTAGCAGAGAGAGAGAGAGAGAGAGAGAGAGAGAGAGAGAGAGAGAGAGAGAGAGAGAGAGAGAGAGAGAGAGAGAGAGAGGCTCGGTAAGTAACCTGATGTTGATAGTAAAACGTTCCTCCATCAATCATATGGAAGCGCTTATTCGTCAATGGATCATACCAACACATCAGACGAAATCTTGTGGCCACGAGGAAGAAGAGGGTCAAGATGACAACAAAGACTACAGCTAGGATAATAGCCATGGTTCTTGTGGTGAGAATAATGTGAGAACGCAGAGGACTGACCACACAGAAACACCGTTCAGTGGCGATGATCGCTGAGTAGAACTGAAACGTTAAAAACCGGTAACAGCAACAACAAAGAATGTTTTACAAATCTCTCTCTCTCTCTCTCTCTCTCTCTCTCTCCTCTCTCTCTCTCTCCTCTCTCTCTGTGGCTCAGACATACTCTTTCTTTCACTCCCCCTTCTACTCCAAGATACAAGCACGCATGCTCACACGCGCAAACACTTACAAAACTGACAACACACGCACACACACACACACACACACACACACACACACACACACACACACACACACACACACCGCGCGCGCAAGCTCAGACGCACACACACACAAAACACACACACACACACACACACACACACACACACACACAACGCACACACGCACGCACACACACACGCATGCACGCAACACACACACACACACACACACACACACACACACACACACACACACACACACACACACACGTGCACGCACGTACGCGAGCATGCACACACACATACATGCACACACGCACGCGTGCGCGCGCTCACACGCACGCACGCACGCACACACACACACACACACACACACACACACACACACACACACACACACACACACACACACACACACGGACACGTATCTATGTAGACATAAACTACTCTAAACAACCTGAGAAATCCAAATAAAGCCGAGGAAGCCGATCAGATTGTTGTTCTGGATAAACACCATCATCGGTCCGTTCCTGTGCGTAGGAAAAAAAAACCCACGGTGCTTGTTAATGATTAATACATACACACATTAAATTTTGTCCACTTTCTCACTTATTGGATTTTGTCTCTGAGTCATCTGCCCAACTTGATTCAGTAGATGTGCTGCCTCGTATTAGAGAGCTGAACTAGATGCGTGTACCAGCCTAATATGTCATAACCATGTCTACACTGGGAAACCCATTTCTATGCCATTTCTGAGCAGTAAAGGTATAACAAGTAAATCCAGGTGCAAAGTGAGACGACTGCAGGCGGAAATCCAAACAGATCCCAAACAAATGCCAGCGAACCGTCAAGAGAAACGTGGACAAACGAGTCACAAGACAAAATACGACGCGTTTCGACCTCTTAGGTCTTCTTCAAGCAAGACACAAACAAATAGGACAATGAAAACGAACGAATTTTTCACTTAGCTTAGATCTCTTCAGCGCAAGGTAGGCAGGCGTTGAATGAAATTCGTTCATTTTCATTGTCCTATTTGTTTGTGTCTTGCCTGAAGAAGACCTAAGAGGTCGAAACGCGTCGTGTTTTGTCTTGTGACTCGTTTGTCCACGTTTCTCTTGGCGGTTCGCTGGCATTTGTTTGGGATTTATAATAAGTAATCCAGAGCTGAGATCATGGAGCCATCCGAGCTCCAAATCTGTGATTGCGGAGTAGCCACCATTGTCTGTCTGTTTGTCTGTCTGTCTCTCTGTCTGTCTGTCTGTCTCTCTCTCTCTCTCTGCTTCTCTCTCTCTCTCTCTCTCTCTCTCTCTCTCTCTCTCTCTCTCTCTCTCTCTCTCTCTCTCTCTCTTTCTTCTTCTTATTCTTATTCTTCTTTTTCTTCTTCTTCTTTCTCTTTCACTTCTTCTTTTACCCGCACAGAAAACGCTACGTGTCGCCGCAACAATCTGCTTGTCTAAAGCAAAACTAAAGTGAGTCACACATGAGTCATAGCACTTGCAATGGTATCTGGCAATGAAAGATGGCGCTTGGAGCTGACCAGTGCTCTCTCTCACACGTCGGGTTCAATGAGCACATGTATGTCAGAATCTGGGTAGAGTGTACGGTTTCTGTACTGCTTATTGAATTCGTTCAAAGAGATTATTCAGATGCAGTTGGCAAGTTGGCGAACGTTAAGTCTCAGCTCCGCTATAACTAAGAAAAATGTTGGTCAGTATTGAGGAGAGGGGGGAATGGAGGGGGAAAAGTACCGCAAGAGTATTACATAAATAGTTTAAATATTTTTAAATTGAATGGAAACTTTGAAAAAAAAAATTCAGCCCCGCTATACGCTATAACTAAGATAAACATAGGTCAATATTGAGAGAAGGGGGATGGGGTGTGTGTGTGTGAAAAAAGACCCGCGAGAGTATTACATAAATAGTTTAAGATTTTATAAATGTCACACTGTCACTTTTGCACACACGCATTCATGACAGCATTTACTCCATACGCACACGCAATCTTTCCAATCAACCAAAAGGCGCACTACCGAATGTTTTTTCTTCTCCCCCTCTCCTTCGGAAAAACACTTTACTAAATCACATCAAACAATTTATAAACAGATTTTATACATGTATCTCTCTTTACACTGAGAGATAACAATTCTTCAAGTTCTATAAAGTCATGGCTTCACATTACATTACCCAAAATCCAGACCAGGAAAAAAACCTTAATCATGATCCATGCTTCGCTAATAAACTCCATACATCCATGATTCCTGGTCAATATCTCAGACATCTTGATCGCCCCCTTGATTTCATCCCGTCACTGAGATACGAGTTCCGCTCTCCCTCATCCGTCATGCAACGATTCCACTCCTCTCCCTTGACTCTCC
>JAFLJL010017309.1:12617-35187 GCA_018398815.1 Conus ventricosus | reverse complement strand
GGGTAGTCCTCTTTGACTGTCGCTCCAGGCAGGCCCGGAAATTTTAATGTGATGTGGAGGTGAGAGAAGAAAAAGTCACAGACGACTCGCTTTTTGTGTCCCAACCACATACAGAACTGACATGTAACCTTGGGAAAAAGAAAAATCCCACCTGGCTTAAAGAAATGATGTTCATCCGTGACAACTACTCTGAGTTAGTCATTCCACACTGTCACTGAAACGTGTAGTCAATAATGTAGTGAATATAAGCTTCTGAACACAGTATTGCAAAATTTCACAACTCACGCACGCAAGGAAGCACAAACTCTTACATGCATAGAGGCGGATGAAATTTCATGGCATCATCTTTGTCATCCTCATCACTAGTAATGAAGCGTGAACGTGTCTTTGAATACAGAATTGCAAATTTACATAGCAACCTACGCACGAAATGACACGCACAGGCGTAAGAGATAATGAAACTTTATATCATCATCTTTGTCATGATTGTGAATCATCGCGAAATAAAGGCTAGAAGTCTAACATTTGGAGGTCTCCTATGTCCTGCTGCCATTGAGACCGAGGCAGTTAAACACAGAAATACTGTGGCTGCATGCGTGCTGGTCGAATTGCTGGAGTAAGCAGCAGTTGATGGAATTGTGGCGTGTAACTGTCTCCGCATAAGAGCATGCCGTCATTCTTGTTTGTTATGAAGTATTTGCGTCTCCGTTTCTCCTTTAAGGTGCTCTGACATCTTAATCAGACCAAGTTACATGTGTTTGTTTTGTTTTACCAGGCTGTTTTGCTTGACGATGTTCAAGATCGAATGGGAATGCCAGTCTTGAAAGAAATATTAACTACTGTTCATTCATTTTTTTCTTCTTATGTCCTGATGTGTATTTGCCAAGCACTTGGTATAAATGCTTGCTTGGAAATTAAGCGAATGTTCTTTGTTTACTCGCTCTTCAAGTCTTGTGTCTGCATTTATTTTAGTATATTGGTGCCATAATCACCATTCGTTTGGAGTTAGGGGCCTGTGAAATTGGCCACCCATGAGATCAAAAGTTATCTTCCCTGTTTGTTATTCACTGTATCCGTTTCGATGGTCCAGACAATGTTCAGTCTGATGTCCAGACCTTAATGTTCAGTCTGATGTCCAGACCTTAATGTTCAGTCTGATGTCCAGACCTTAATGTTCAGTCTGATGTCCAGACCTTAATGTTCAGTCTGATGTCCAGACCTTAATGTTCAGTCTGATGTCCAGACCTTAATGTTCAGTCTGATGTCCAGACCTTAATGTTCAGTCTGATGTCCAGACCTTAATGTCCAGTCTGATGTCCAGACCTTAATGTTCAGTCTGATGTCCAGACCTTAATGTTCAGTCTGATGTCCAGACCTTAATGTTCAGTCTGATGTCCAGACCTTAATGTTCAGTCTGATGTCCAGACCTTAATGTTCAGTCTGATGTCCAGACCTTAATGTTCAGTCTGATGTCCAGACCTTAATGATCAGTCTGATGTCCAGACCTTAATGTTCAGTCTGATGTCCAGACCTTAAATGTTCAGTCTGATGTCCAGACCTTAATGTTCAGTCTGATGTCCAGACCTTAATGTCCAGTCTGATGTCCAGACCTTAATGTTCAGTCTGATGTCCAGACCTTAATGTTCAGTCTGATGTCCAGACCTAATGTCCAGTCTGATGTCCAGACCTTAATGTTCAGTCTGATGTCCAGACCTTAATGTTCAGTCTGATGTCCAGACCTTAATGTTCAGTCTGATGTCCAGACCTTAATGTTCAGTCTGATGTCCAGACCTTAATGTTCAGTCTGATGTCCAGACCTTAATGTTCAGTCTGATGTCCCAGACCTTAATGTTCAGTCTGATGTCCAGACCTTAATGTTCAGTCTGATTCACAGGTACCGTCTATGAAGTGACATAACTGCAGTTCCAGCCTATGAATAAGATTCGCTGGTTTGTCTCTTGGTGAACAGAGAGCTTGGTGTGTGCGTTTTGTCCTAGGAATACTAAACCAGAACGGGCCCCGAAGAACAGCACCAGGGGACGCCATGAGTGCTGTGTCTCGTTTGGTGTGTGTCCTCACGACGACCTGACACCACACTAAACAAACAAGCAGTCAAACTGTGACTGTCAGCCAACCAGCGTACCTTTTGCTATCCATTGTGGCTGGTGTTGATGATGCTGACTGAATTGGTACCGATGTTCAGGATATTCTGTGGCTCACTATGCAGAGCATGCTGTGTCAAACGGTGCCCCTGTAAACTCAAAGGAGAAAGGCCATACATACTGCCTTTATCATCAGCAACAACAGCAAGCTTCAGCAACAACAGTAAAACAGCAACATCAACAGCTGCAGCAGCATATGTAGAATTACTATTTGTAGACAACCGAAACAGCAGACGTAGTCGTAGCAGTCAGTAGTAGCTGTAGCTACGGCAGTGATAGAAGCGTTGTAGCAGCAGCAGCGGCAGTAGTAGTAGTAGTAGTAGTAGTAGTAGTATAGTAGTAGTAGTTAGTAGTAGTTGTTGTTGTTGTTGTTGTTGTTGTTGTTGTTGTTGTTGTTGTTGTTGTTGTGGTTGTTGTTGTCGTCGTCGTCGTTGCTTTTGTTGTTGTTGCAGCAAAAGCAGCAGGGCAGTAGTGATAGCAACAGCAGCAACAATAATAGTAGCAGCGGTCGTAAAATGGACAAAGGATATAGGAGAAGGGACAGTAGTAGGAAGAATGGTGACCGTGATTTTCAAAAATGAAACTCGTGCGTGAAACTCGCTAGTCCTGTGGTCAGTTGTAAATATAGTACTGTTGATGCCATTAAAAAAAATTCCTGAAAATGAAGTTTCCGGTCGTAATCGTCTGTTGAGCACCCACACAAACATAACGATATGATCATCTCTAGACATTCTATCTTAAACAAGTCTCAAAATTATGATGATCATTTCCGCCACAGTTTTGAATTATCTTGCAGACAAACCGACAGACAAACAGATAGAAACCAAAACCCTGCTTCCACGGTGCAACGCCTTTCTCTTGATGAATGAGAGGGTTACGTCCACAGTTCACCGTTGATGTCAGAGAAAAAATGTTAATGTGGAATGTGAACATTTGATGTAAAAAAGATAAGAACTGATTTTTCACAAAAACAGGGCCCCCACTTCCCTCCCGCAACCCCCCCCCCCCCCCCTCCGCCAGTGGATGTGAAAAGATAGGTGTATGTCAAAGAAACAGCTATAGATATCAA
This sequence comes from Conus ventricosus, assembly GCA_018398815.1. Classification (NCBI taxonomy): domain Eukaryota; kingdom Metazoa; phylum Mollusca; class Gastropoda; order Neogastropoda; family Conidae; genus Conus; species Conus ventricosus. Next base: position 31,956 of record JAFLJL010017309.1, on the reverse strand, counting down.
AAGTCAGCAGCAAATGTCAAACATGGGTTTCAACCGCCAGTGATGTAGAAGAATGAATTAATAAATCCATCCATCCATCAATTAATTTAAAAAAAAAAAAAATCAAAATAAATAAACAAATAGGTAATAAATACAAAGAAATAATGCCTGTCAAAAAAACCCAACGTTATGACAAATACTGCAGTTGATATCAAAAGGCAACAAACGATGTCAAAATACCACAGCTAATGTCAAATTTCAGCAGTTAAGGTCAAAAGGCAACGTTAATAACAAACAAACGAACAAACAAACAAGCAACAACAACAACAGCAACAACTGATGTCAAAAGACAACAGTGGATGTTAAAAGACAACGGTTGACTGAAGCAACCAATGCAGACCTGAACAGCATGAAGGGAACGGCGCACGCCAGGAAGAGAACGGAGTTGCCACCAGCATCTTGGTCAGCGCCACTTCCCGGTGGAGAGAGTTCCTGATGTTTCTGATCTCCAGGAGACGGCCTTGCGGAGCTTCCCCCGTGTCACAATGGTGGTGACCATCACCACCAACATCGCCGCTCCAGGCAAAGCCATCCCGAAAACTAAAGAATCCAGTAGTCGATGAATTCCTGTAATACAAGCATTAGAGTCCCTTAAAGAAGGCATTTATACACAATCCATGCAACAGAGAATCAGTCCTTGGTGAGAGTTAAATGTGACGTTGACAAGATGAAAAAAGCCTGACAATAATGCTTTCTAGGAAAGCAATTAGATCACAGATGTTTGGTCATAAAGTTTGCAAACCCTCGTTTAAAACCCCATGACTGAGGGTTATTGCCCTTCTAGAGTTCAATATGCAAAAGCAAAAGCTGAATTTCGATTCGACCCATCTGCTGTGAGAACAGCTTACAGAAACGAAAAAGATGCCAACCCACGAGTTTTGTAGACAGAATGGACCATTGTACTTTCAATATAACAGCTCCTCAATAATACTGGATAATCTAAGAAAAAGCAATGCACAGAAGTAAGATCTTTACAGGCACGTACGTAAAATCAAATCTTACACTCTAAACCAGATTTTTTTATAACGATTTTTACCATTGTTTAACAAAAAAAAAACACGTTTTTTTTCTCCCGATGATTCTGATCAACTATCTTTTGAGTAAGTTGAAAAGTTTGTCAACTGACTTCGTATAATTTCTGCACATGGTTGATCATTCTTTTGGATGGATTTTTCATTCAGCTATTTCAAAATCATTCTCTCTCTAGATTGCATTGATGATTTTTTGACATTGGATTCGGAATATAAGTTAAAGAAAAGAAGATATCACAGCGGATTACAACACCCTGGATTAGAGAAATTGAGCCATTATTAAGAGCGAAATAAAAAAAAACACCTAAAACTAGCAGAGAGAGAGAGAGAGAGAGAGAGAGAGAGAGAGAGAGAGAGAGAGAGAGAGAGAGAGAGAAGAGAGAGAGAGAGAGAGCTCGGTAAGTAACCTGATGTTGATAGTAAAACGTTCCTCCATCAATCATATGGAAGCGCTTATTCGTCAATGGATCATACAACACATCAGACGAAATCTTGTGGCCACGAGGAAGAAGAGGGTCAAGATGACAACAAAGACTACAGCTAGGATAATAGCCATGGTTCTTGTGGTGAGAATAATGTGAGAACGCAGAGGACTGACCACACAGAAACACCGTTCAGTGGCGATGATCGCTGAGTAGAACTGAAACGTTAAAAACCGGTAACAGCAACAACAAAGAATGTTTTACAAATCTCTCTCTCTCTCTCTCTCTCTCTCTCTCTCTCTCTCTCTCCTCTCTCTCTCTCCTCTGTGGCTCAGACATACTCTTTCTTTCACTCCCCCTTCTACTCCAAGATACAAGCACGCATGCTCACACGCGCAAACACTTACAAAACTGACAACACACGCACACACACACACACACACACACACACACACACACACACACACACACACACACACGCGCGCGCAAGCTCAGACGCACCACACACAAAACACACACACACACACACACACACACACACACACACACACACGCACACACGCACGCACACACACACGCATGCACGCAACACACACACACACACACACACACACACACACACACACACACCACACACACACACACGTGCACGCACGTACGCGAGCATGCACACACACATACATGCACACACGCACGCGTGCGCGCGCTCACACGCACGCACGCACGCACACACACACACACACACACACACACACCACACACACACACACACACACACACACACACACACACGGACACGTATCTATGTAGACATAAACTACTCTAAACAACCTGAGAAATCCAAATAAGCCGAGGAAGCCGATCAGATTGTTGTTCTGGATAAACACCATCATCGGTCCGTTCCTGTGCGTAGGAAAAAAAAACCCACGGTGCTTGTTAATGATTAATACATACACACATTAAATTTTGTCCACTTTCTCACTTATGGATTTTGTCTCTGAGTCATCTGCCCAACTTGATTCAGTAGATGTGCTGCCTCGTATTAGAGAGCTGAACTAGATGCGTGTACCAGCCTAATATGTCATAACCATGTCTACACTGGGAAACCCATTTCTATGCCATTTCTGAGCAGTAAAGGTATAACAAGTAAATCCAGGTGCAAAGTGAGACGACTGCAGGCGGAAATCCAAACAGATCCCAAACAAATGCCAGCGAACCGTCAAGAGAAACGTGGACAAACGAGTCACAAGACAAAATACGACGCGTTTCGACCTCTTAGGTCTTCTTCAAGCAAGACACAAACAAATAGGACAATGAAAACGAACGAATTTTTCACTTAGCTTAGATCTCTTCAGCGCAAGGTAGGCAGGCGTTGAATGAAATTCGTTCATTTTCATTGTCCTATTTGTTTGTGTCTTGCCTGAAGAAGACCTAAGAGGTCGAAACGCGTCGTGTTTTGTCTTGTGACTCGTTTGTCCACGTTTCTCTTGGCGGTTCGCTGGCATTTGTTTGGGATTTATAATAAGTAATCCAGAGCTGAGATCATGAGCCATCCGAGCTCCAAATCTGTGATTGCGGAGTAGCCACCATTGTCTGTCTGTTTGTCTGTCTGTCTCTCTGTCTGTCTGTCTGTCTCTCTCTCTCTCCTGCTTCTCTCTCTCTCTCTCTCTCTCTCTCTCTCTCTCTCCTCTCTCTCTCTCCTCTCTCTCTCTCTCTCTTTCTTCTTCTTATTCTTATTCTTCTTTTTCTTCTTCTTCTTTCTCTTTCACTTTTCTTTTACCCGCACAGAAAACGCTACGTGTCGCCGCAACAATCTGCTTGTCTAAAGCAAAACTAAAGTGAGTCACACATGAGTCATAGCACTTGCAATGGTATCTGGCAATGAAAGATGGCGCTTGGAGCTGACCAGTGCTCTCTCTCACACGTCGGGTTCAATGAGCACATGTATGTCAGAATCTGGTAGAGTGTACGGTTTCTGTACTGCTTATTGAATTCGTTCAAAGAGATTATTCAGATGCAGTTGGCAAGTTGGCGAACGTTAAGTCTCAGCTCCGCTATAACTAAGAAAAATGTTGGTCAGTATTGAGGAGAGGGGGAATGGAGGGGGAAAAGTACCGCAAGAGTATTACATAAATAGTTTAAATATTTTTAAATTGAATGGAAACTTTGAAAAAAAAAATTCAGCCCCGCTATACGCTATAACTAAGATAAACATAGGTCAATATTGAGAGAAGGGGGATGGGGTGTGTGTGTGTGAAAAAAGACCCGCGAGAGTATTACATAAATAGTTTAAGATTTTATAAATGTCACACTGTCACTTTTGCACACACGCATTCATGACAGCATTTACTCCATACGCACACGCAATCTTTCCAATCAACCAAAAGGCGCACTACCGAATTTTTTTCTTCTCCCCCTCTCCTTCGGAAAAACACTTTACTAAATCACATCAAACAATTTATAAACAGATTTTATACATGTATCTCTCTTTACACTGAGAGATAAACTAATTCATTCAAGATTCTATAAAGTCATGGCCTTCACATTACATTAGCCCAAAATCCAGACCAGGAGAATAAATAACTCCTGTAATCATTGATGCCATGCCTGCATCAGATATAAGACTCCATACTGTCATGATTCCCTGTCTCTCTCAGACATCGTATCGCCCCCTTGATTTCTCCCGTCACTGGAGATACGAGTTCCGACTCCTCTCCCTCGACTTCTCCTGTCACTGGAGATACGAGTTCCGACTCCTCTCCCTTGACTTCTCCTGTCACTGGAGAGATGATGAGTTCCAACTCCTCTCCCTTGAGTCTTTAATTGCTGGGGCTGAACTACCGGTGTGTTCCCCACACCATGGCCATCTTTAACCACCTCACGGGGTGAAAGGTGAAGGGTGAAGGGCGAAGGGCTGAAACACGAATAAGGTTCGTGTAAGTAACCTGCTTCCCAATTTAATATGAATTCTTTCTTTCTCTTTTCTTTAGGTTTTCCCCTGTAGCTTTCCCCAACTATCTATGGCTCACCTGGTAATGACTGGTCAGCAGTGAGGACCAGCGTCCTGACAGGTTCGAGTCTCAGGCCATCTGCTGGGCTAAAACTGATTCTTTCCTCCCTCCTCCTATGAGTGCATACTCAGTGTTCAAAACACATGACCAGCACCTTACCAACCCTATTAAACTCTATCTCTCAGTGGTCACTTTCACCCAATGACCACCCTTCTTTCTTTAATGAGTCATTCTCACCATTATTTGGGGGCGCCCGCTACACTAGTCAAGCCACATGAATATTCTTCCTTTTTAGTAGTGGCATGGGAAATGATTCATATCACTAACTACATGTGATGGAGCGTCACATGCCTTGATGTGAGGCTACGTCACATGACACCCCCCATCCTGGGGTAACGGATATACAACTTCACTTAAAACACATCTTCAGCCATGAATCTCAAAATGTGTATCCATCACACATGATTCACCAAATTAATAATCAACGTATAGAATCAATCATCGTGATCCACCATAAATAGCATATTTAAACTTTCAGTCTTTCTAAAAAAAACGAAATTCATAATTGATCACCACATCTCACAAAATACATTTCACAAATTACATAGACAAAACAATTAGGATAATAACAATTCAAAGTACAAATGTGTTTATATATTAAGATGTGAAGCACATTTTTTCCCTTGATCTTTGTCTCACATCATGTGTTTCAAAACCCTCATGAAAATGAGAATATTTCTAAGTGTAAATGTTTCTCAATAGACATGTAAACAAATAAACATAGTTTAAACATAGTTTTTTCCCACATGTAATGTTACAGTCCATTTAAAAGAGAAACATATTTTCCATTGTTGACAATGAACTAATGAAACAATAAGTTTTGTCTCACTGCACAATAAAAAAATGTGTATATACATTTCTAAAAAGTTATTTGCTCATGACACATACATATATATTCATCTCACAAGCACGTTAGACATAAAAGTACATGATGATTTTTTCATTGTTTATTTAAAGAATAAAGCAAAGAATAGATATGTAATACATCAACATCAAGTAGTTTTTGCTTGTAAAACATATAGTCACTTCAACAAGCAAATTAAGCATAAATACCACTTGATTTAAACAGTCAGTAGCATACAATGCACTGTCAAATGTGAACACACCGTAATCATAAAGAAAGACAAAAAACAGGAATAGTCTTTCCCTTGAAGACAGTTACATTTGTCCATGAATATTCATACACGTGACAATAAATCTGCCATGACATTTTGTGTTCCAGGCACTGGTTCAATAGTAAACTGGAATTCCTGCAATGCCAAAGACCACCTTAATAATCTGCTGTTCTTGTGGTCTCGCAGTCAGACCAAAACTTCTGAGTCTGGAAAAAAACAGCTCGTAAGTTAGAAAGGAGGTCACTCCATGACTTTGCAGCCAACAAAATGTCGTCAAAAAACTGACTGCACCACATTCATGGAGTTTCAGGGCTCGCATCATTCTGGCAAAAGAAGCTGGGGCATTTTGCAAACCGAATGGCATTTTCGTCCATTGGAAAAGACCAAAAGGTGTTTGAAATGCTGTCTTTTCCTTGTCAGCTTCAGCCATTGGAATCTGTCAGTACCCTTTAGTCAAGTCTACTTTCACAAAATAATTTCCTTCTGAGAGCTGACCAGAAGTTCTTCAATGTCTGGGATGGGCTCGGCATCGAACACAGTGATCTTATTTAATTTCCTGTAATCGATGCAGAACCGCACCGAGCCATCAGGTTTGTCCACCAATACAACAGGTGAGCTGTACGGAGATGTAGAAGGTTCTATGACCTTTAAATCCGGCCAGCATTACTTTGATTTCTCTCTCGACAACCTCTTTTTTTGCAAACGGGAGGGGGTATGGTCTGGTTCGCACTGGGTATTCCAGTAGTTAACTGAATACTATGGGGTTCAATACCAGTCACTGTACCTGGGGTATCTGTCAACACATCCTGAAAGTCTTTCAAAATGTCTTTGAGCTGTTCTGTTTGACTTGCAGACAAATCATTCGACAGAACCACATCGTCATAGGTTTCACCTTTTATAGACAGAGTAGGAAGGGGTACAACATCATCTGCACTGGTAGATGTTAACACTCCTACATTTGCTGTTTTCACAATCTTTGATCTGTCCCTGTACGTTACATTGGGTACAAAATCATCACTGATAATATCTGACATGTTGACATCAGTTTCTGACATAGGACATATCCATTCAACTGCTGGTTGATGGCAACATTTGTACGTTCAACATACTTCTTCAACATGTTCACATGGAATACCTTCTCAGTGTTTGCCATTTTGATCTTATAATTAACTGCAGAAAGTTTTTCGAGCACCTGAAAAGGACCCTTCCACATAACACGAAGCTTGTTATGTTCATCAGTGAGTAGTACAAGGACTTTATCCCCTACACTGAAGGAACGTGCCTTTGCTTTTCTGTCTGCAAAGACCTTGTACACATCTGTTTTTCTATCAGCTGACTGTTGAGCAAGCTCACATGCTTCCTTCAAATGATTATGCAGTTCATAAACGTATTGGTAAACAGTTTTTACTGTCAGGGATGTCCGTCTTTTTCGTCCATTGTGTCATCAGTAAATCCAAAGGACCCCTTGTGAGTGTCCGAAAAGAAGCTCGAATGGTGAGAATCCCAGCGTTTCGTTCGGCATTTCCCTGTATGCGAAAAGCAAAGCCGGTATGAAACGATCCCATTCATGGGGTTCCTGCCTTGCAACCTTTCTCAACATGGACTTTAACGTTCCATTGAAACGTTCAAACCATGCCATTCGATTGGGGATGATATGGCGTGGTTGAAATGGAAGAGATTGACAACAGTCTGTAAATTTCTCTCATGAGGTCGGAAATGAATTGCGTTCCACAATCCGAGAGAATTTCGTCTGGAAGACCCACTCTGGAAAAAAATCGCAAGTAAGGCTTCAGCAACAGACACTGTATCAATTTTCTTCAGTGGAATCGCTTCTGGATACCTTGTCGCTGTATCCACCAAAGTTAAGATATAGCGATATCCGAAGAAGACGGTGGAAAAGGCCCAACAAGATCAATAGCCACCTTCCGAAATGGGACGGAAATGAGAGGCATTTTGTGCAAAGGTGCACATGGGACGCGACCTTTCTGAGATGTCTTTTGGCAGATGTCACATGAGCGGCAGTATTCGTAACTTCCTTTGTGACACCTGGCCAATAAAAAGAATCAAGAACTCTCTTTAATGTTCTTTTCATTCCACAGTGACCAGCGAACAATGCATCATGAGCCGTGTGTAGTACTGTCTCTCTAAGTGGCTTTGGAACGACAACTTGTTTGTTGTCCTGTCCAGGTACACACCTGTAGAGAATGTCAGAGTCCAGTATGTACGTTGGTTTGTCCGTTGGTATGTCAGTGACAGTCTGTTTAGCAGCAGAAAGTATTGTCGTCTTTTCCCTGCATTTCTTTTAGATCATCTGGGTAATCTGGAGTTCATCCAGTTTTGAGATTTTTAGCGGCTTTGTAGCCTTTCCCTGCTCTATGATGTCTGACCTGGTACTCACAAGACAAGGAACGAACGATCCTCCAGCACCACCATGTACTGTAGCGACACCTGGCAAATTGCCCAAGATCAAGTCGCAGACTGGGTTATCGATAACACAGGCGGTAAGAAATCCGGAGTAGTACGGTGTATCGACCGAAATTTTTTGCCAGTGGAAACATTTTCAATCTTGCCTCCAAACGACCTATACTTTTGGACAGTGTTGAGATACTGGTTTTGAAGCACGAAAGATTTTCTTACACCAGCGGTAGTGCACCCAGTGTCTCGCAAAACCGAAGCCTGCAATCCGTTGATGGCTCCGTTTTCTAACACCAGTCCATCAACAGATTGATGTGGTGCCAAAACAAGCCTTCTTCACAGTCAGTGGAGACTAATGCGGATTTTGAATCATTTGGTTTGAAAGGGCAATTCTTTTCAAATGGAACTTGCCATCACAAAAGAAACATCGCATTGTCTGATCGGCAGCTGACTGATTTTGTGAACTTTCGGTTCTGTCCACGAACTGGCCCAAAAGGTCTACGCAGTGGTCGTTGTCCACGACCTCGAACGTTTGCTGAGGAGCAACGGGTTTTTCCGGCGGTGAGTACTGGTACTGACCAAAGTCACTCGAACCGCGGAAAGATCCCTGTCCGTTCCTAGGATAAGTATATCCTTGAGGACTCAGAAATGACCCACGATTTCCTTTCCTGTAACTTCCCTGTCCCGATGGATAGTACATGACGCATGAGACTCAAAGATGGAAAATTCTCCTTTCCTAGCCACGCCCTTATCTGGGTGAGCGATACAATACTGATCAGCCATCTGACACATTTCCTCAACGCTTTCAAATTGCCTTTCTTTAAGGAAAGTGGCCAGATCTTTGCTCACGCTCTGGAAAAGTTGTTCTCTAAGAAGGAGATCTCGCAGTGATTGAAAAGTTTTGTTCGTTTTTGATAAATCGATCCATCGATCTAAACAATGACTCATACGAATTAGAAACGACGGAAACGATTCTCCTTTGTCAGGGCGCACAGAACGGAAACGTTCGCGAAAACGATCGGCAGAACATTGAAATTTCTTGAGGAGTTCTTCCTTCAATTGATCCCAAGTTAAATTTTGCTTCGCCGCGAGTGTGTGGTACAGTGTCAAAGCGCTACCCTTAAACAACGACACAATATACAATGTCCACTTTTCCTTTGGCCAACCACAAGACGTTGCGTGACTTTCAAATCGGAAAAGAAAACTATCGATGTCATCCGTTTTTTCCTCGAAAGGCGGTAACTTTTGAAATATATGCTGTTTTTGGTTGAGGCGCACTTGCGGAACCGACTGGTGGAACTGGTGGAGGTTCTCTCGATGCCTGTAATCTTTTAATTTCAGCATCAGTCCAATTTCTAACTGCCTCAACTTAAATTGACGTTCTTTATCTTCAGCTTCCCTCTGTAGTCTTCTTTCTTCAGATTCAGCTTCCCTCTGTAGTCTTTTTTCTTCAAACTCTAGTTTCCTTTGATTTTCTTCACTTTCTAGTTTCCTTTGATTTTCCTCTCTTTCTAGTTTCCTTTGATTTCGTCTCTCTCTAGTTTCCTTTGATTTTCTTCTCTTTCTAGTTTTCCTTTGATTTTCTTCTCTCTCTAGTTTCCTTTGATTTTCTTCTCTCTCTCTTAGCCTGTCTGCCCTATCTATGCATTGTTGCACATAGTTAGTAAGTTTTTCTCCATCAAAACCCAAGCGTTCCGCTTGTTGAACATATTTATCAAAATCATCCATAACGAACCGTCAACAGATATAAACACAAAACATCTCTAAGTATGATAAAAATAAGGCGATATATAATGGCGTTTTATGTTTCACAAAAACGTATTTATAGTATATACAAATAAAGAATTCAATTTCCGGTGTAAACAGAAAACAGCTTACTAAAACAAGGTAGATATGAAACACAAGGAATGTATTTTTCCAGAAGTATTTTGTTCTCGAAAACAGGTATCAATTTGTAATTTAAAAAAAATGACGTTCAATGCTAATCTGTTTTTTCCTAAGAAAGGAAAAAAAAACAATAAAGTTTTCTGGAAATAAATTCTTTATAAAGTCTTAGTTTTTAAATGTTCTTGTTGTCAGTCTTTATTTCTTACTTAATTTTAAATGAATTTACAAAACAAATGTATCGCCTTATACGATAAATGAATATAAATTTACAAAACAAATGGAAGCATAAACAATTAAAAAGAGGGGAAGAAACACAAACAAGCGGAAATCCTACCTAAAAGATGAAAACGTAGAAAGAAAACTAGATAGGAGCTTATTGAGGAGAAGGTTTAAGAGGTTTTGAAAAAGGGGTGAAAAGGAAATGAAAGGATACACAGGATCGGAACAGTAAGAAGAAATCAAGAACAGCAAAAGAAGCCCTCAGACAGCACCCTAGTGGTCACTGTCTCCCTTGAAACTGGAGACGGGAAAACAAATCATGCACAGTATACACAACACTACAATAATAATACAAAATAATAAACAATCAATAAATAAATGTACATTCACCCAAACGCAAAGAAAATCTCACAACCCCCCCAAAAGAAAAACATAGAAAATTTTATTAGGAGGAGTTTTCCCCGCACTTGTCAACCTCTGTCCTGTTGAAGGAGACAAGGTCGGTTCAAACTCTGGAAAAGGGGACTACTTGAAATGAAACGATAGGACAGAGAAAGAAAAAAACACAAAATAAACCTAATAAGGGCGATCACGGCTGCTCCCACTCTTGAACTAACCGCTCAATGTAGCGAGAAGCGGTGGGGCTCACCGATCGGGGAAAAGGACAAAATAGGGAATCACGGCTGCTTCCACTCTTGAACTAGTCGATCAAGGTAGCGAAAAGCGGTGGGGCTCACCGATCGGGGGGAAAAAAATTAGGAACTTACAAACAAACAAAACCACTAGCAAAACTCAGAGTCAGAAATAAGAGAGAAGTCCTCACTCGCACACATAAACAGAAAAAAAAAAACAAATGCAAATATTATACTCGATAAATAATTGAACGAATTTCTTTTTTTTCTCTCTTTCCCTCAAACCCTTGAGGGTACAAGTCAAAATCTTTTTTTTTTCAGGCTCCGAGGGTACAAATACAAATCTTTCCTCTGGGGTACAAATCAAAATAGTTTTTCCAGGCCCCAAGGGCACAAATAGAAATCTTTCTTCTTTTATTTCCAGGGGGAAAACAACGGCAGCTACGTCGGGGTCACCACTGTCACACTGTCACTTTTGCACACACGCATTCATGACAGCATTTACTCCATACGCACACGCAATCTTTCCAATCAACCAAAAGGCGCACTACCGAATGTTTTTTCTTCTCCCCCTCTCCTTCGGGAAAAACACTTTACTAAATCACATCAAACAATTTATAAACAGATTTTATACATGTATCTCTCTTTACACTGAGAGATAAACTAATTCATTCAAGATTCTTTAAAGTCATGGCCTTCACATTACATCAGCCCAAAATCCAGACCAGGAGAATAAATAACTCCTGTAATCATTGATGCCATGCCTGCATCAGATATAGACTCCATACTGTCATGATTCCCTGTCTCTCTCAGACATCGTATCGCCCCCTTGATTTCTCCCGTCACTGGAGATACGAGTTCCGACTCCTCTCCCTCGACTTCTCCTGTCACTGGAGATACGAGTTCCGACTCCTCTCCTTGACTTCTCCTGTCACTGGAGAGATGATGAGTTCCAACTCCTCTCCCTGAGTCTTTAATTGCTGGGGCTGAACTTCCGGTGTGTTCCCCACACCATGGCCATCTTTAACCACCTCACGGGTGAAAGGTGAAGGGTGAAGGGCGAAGGGCTGAAACACGAATAAGGTTCGTGTAAGTAACCTGCTTCCCAATTTAATTATGAATTCTTTCTTTCTCTTTTCTTTAGGTTTTCCCCTGTAGCTTTCCCCAACTATCTATGGCTCACCTGGTAATGACTGGTCAGCAGTGAGGACCAGCGTCCTGACAGGTTCGAGTCTCTAGCCATCTGCTGGCTAAAACTGATTCGTTCCTCCCTCCTCCTAGTGAGTGCATACTCAGTGTTCAAAACACATGACCAGCACCTTACCAACCCTTATTAAACTATCTCTCAGTGGTCACTTTCACCCAATGACCACCCTTCTTTCTTTAATGAGTCATTCTCACCATTATTTGGGGACGCCCGCTACACTGGTCAAGCCACATGAATATTCTTCCTTTTTAGTAGTGGCATGGGAAATGATTCATATCACTAACTACATGTGATGGAGCGTCAGATGCCTTAATGTGAGGCTACGTCACATGACAATAAATAAAATGGATACTTTGAAATATATATATATATATATAATATAATATATATATATATATATATATATATATATAATATATATATATATATATATATATAGTTAAAACAAGTTAAAAGAGGAATCTTAAAACTATCTACAAATTGTTTCGAGCGTGGTGCGCTGTCATCAGGGAGAGAGAGTGAGAGAGACAGAGAGAGGGAGAGAGAGAGAGGACGCAAAAAACAGACTGACCTCTCCCCGGAGCAGCGAACTGCAAATACATCCTCTCCGTGTTCTGAAACAGAGCTACCAACAGATAGAGCTCGTCCACCATTGACAAGGCAAACAGACACAGTTGATCCTTTCCTTCAGTCCCTGCCTGTAAAACACCGCCATGTTGATGACGTTGGCCGGTCCGCCAATCAGGAATAGGAACGGAAAAACAATGGCACCTTTTAAACTGTTCAAAGAAAGCTTCTGTCTTCATGCTGACAATGTTGTCAGGGTTATTCCAATCCTGATGACAGCGCAACACGCTCGAAACAAATTTGTAGATAGTTTTAAGATTCCTCTTTTAACTTGTTTTAACTAATGTTGTGCCCCAAGGGGTTGAGCACTTAAAAAATGTTTTAGGCATTTTAAATATACTGATCTCTCTCTCTCTCTCTCCTCTCTCTCTCTCTCTCTCTCTCTCTCTCTCTCTATATATATATATATATATATATATATATATATATATATATAGATCAGTATATTTAAAATGCCTAAAACAATTTTTTAAGTGCTCAACCCCTTGGGAGCAACATTAGTTAAAACAAGTTAAAAGAGGAATCTAAAACTATCAATAATATATAATATATATTATATTATATTATATATTATTTATATCATATATATATATATATATATACATATATATATATATATATATATAAAATATATATAAATATATATATATATATATATATATATATATATAATATACTATGCAAACCACACTTAGCAACTTTAAACACCAAAACAGAAATAGTAAACAACTGCAGGCATAAATGGAAATCGTTGTTAGTGAACACACCCAAAACAAAAACCTGAAACCCCCAAAAAACACGTGCAGCCAACCTGCACGTGCAAACAACCGCAAACGGGAGCCCACACGCTATATAACATCGGCGGTGGGCAAACGAAAAACCATCCTGATGACAGCGCAACACGCTTGAAACAAATTAGTAGATAGTTTTAAGATTCCTCTTTTAACTTGTTTTATCTAATGTTGCTCCCCAAGGGGTTGAGCACTTAAAAAATTGTTTTAGGCAGTTTAAATATAGTGATATATATATATATATATATATATATATATATATATATATATATATATATATATACTGACTTCCATAAAATACGCGAAAATTTGAATGGCTATTTTTCGGTGAAAAGGGGTGAATATACAATATTGAACCATTGTGGCAAGTTGTTTGGGTCCAAGACTCGCGTGCAGTGAAAAATTGTGTGAGCAACACATCATTCCCGGCATTGGAGGGTCAACAAAAATGGCAAACTGGTTGCTGCATGTGAGGCACGTGCATACCATGCAGAGCAAAGTTAACCAGCGACAAGTACGCAGGTGCTAGGCATGCAGCCTTTATAAAGCCGCGCTACAAGGTTCAGGTAACGACTTGCCGTCTGAGCGCTACAGAGATGCCAAGACTACGAGCAGAGGAACGCAATCGTGCCCTAGGCCATCTGGAGGCTGGTGTGGATGCCAGCAGGTCGCCAACATCTTTAACGTCCACATCTCAACTATCTATCGTCTGCAGCACCGCATGCGAGTCACTGGTACCCCTGAGATCGTCCCCGGCCAGGCCGTCCTTCGTCACCACAACCAAGACAGGATCGCCATCTTGTCGAACCCATCTGCGGACAGGCGGCAAACACCGCTAATACTGCTCGACAGTGCCGGGGAATCTCCAGCAATGAATCAGCCTCAACACTATGCGCGGCATCTTCAAGAGAACGGGCTGGCATGTAGCGTCCTCACAGAGGTCCGGTACTGACACCAAGACACCGGCAGGACAGGCTGCAGTGGGCACAAGCCCGAATCAACTGGCGCAGGCAGCAGTGGGGACGCATACTGTTCTCAGATGAGAGCCGTTTTTGTATTGGGCATGGCTGACAGTCGTGTCAGATTATGGCGTCGACCTGGTGAACGCTATGCTGACTCCTGTGTGTAGAGCGGAACCCCTGGGGAGGCCTGAACGTTATGATATGGGGTGCAATTGGCATTAACCACGCTATAGGACCAGTCATCTTTCAGAACATTGGTCCTGGTCGCGGACAGGTGTCAATGCACAGCGCTACATCAACCAGGTGCTCAGACCCCATGTCGATCCTTTTTTTGCACAACACCCAAACTGGACATTCCAACAGGACAATGCAAGACCACACACCGCCAGGGCCACCCAGCAATTTCTTCAGCATAACAACGTCAATGTGCTGCCCTGGCCACCCTCAGTCCCGATTTAAACCCAATAGAACATTTTTGGGATGAACTTGGCAGACGGTGGACCTCCTGCGTCCACGACCAGCAACAGCGGCTCAACTTCACCAGGCCATCGTCCATGTGTGGGCTGGTGTGCCAAGGGACGCATCAACCACCTGGTCCACTCAATAAGCTGCAGGTGTCAAGCAGTTGTCAACGCAAATGGTGGCCACACACGGTATTAGGACTTCAAGCTGGTTTGTCACGTGACCTTGGATTTTCCACACAAAAGACATATGCTGATGACATTTTCACACATTACCGGTGTAATGAATCAAATCACGTTGAATTCTCGCTTCCACTCTGTACAATTGTGACCAATAAAATTCACCCCCAACCTCAGCTTGTTTTGTTTTCGCGTTTTTTATGGAAGTCAGTATATATATATATATATATATATATATATATAATATATATATATATATATATATATAAATATATATATATATATATATATGTATAGATAGATATATATATATATAGAGATATATATATATTTCAAAGTATCCATTTCATTTATTGTCATGTGACGTAAGCCTCACATCAAGGCATGTGAATGCTTTATTTCAATGTAACCAGAACAGTCTTGCACCTTACCCCATACCCATCCCTTGCTCTCTCTTTTCTTCAAGCACACACACACACACACGCGCGCGCGCGCGCGCGCGCGCGCAGAGAGAGAGAGAGTGAAGAGAGAGAGAGAGAGAGAGGGAGAGAGAGAGAGAGGACGCAAAAAACAGACTGACCTCTCCCCCGGAGCAGCGAACTGCAAATACATCCTCTCCGCGTTCTGAAACAGAGCTACCAACAGATAGAGCCGTCCACCATTGACAAGGCAAACAGACACAAGTTGATCCTTTCCTTCAGTCCCTGCCTGTAAAACACCGCCATGTTGATGACGTTGGCCGGTCCGCCAATCAGGAATAGGAACGGAAAAACAATGGCACCTTTTAACTGTTCAAAGAAAGCTTCTGTCTTCATGCTGACAATGTTGTCAGGGTTATTCCAAGGAACGTAATTCTTGAACTCTAAATATTTGCAGTCATCCAAACCAGTAAAGTTGTTTGAATCGGTGGTTGACATCACTCTCGTCATTGTGCATTCACATTCTCCATGGTACCAACTATTCTGTCATTTGTGGGTGATACTCGGCAAGTGTGTCATCTGTCCAAAACTGAAGTATTTCTTTTATAGTTCTGAAAGGGAAGTCGGAAAGATAAAGTGTTTATCCTTTGCACTGGCCCTTAAATATAGACACGAAAAGAGACGGGCAGGTAACAGGAGAAGATTCTCTGTGACAGATATGCTGCGAACAGAGCTTTGTAGGAATGCTACAATCACGAGACTTTCCCATTAGTCTCATATGATCAAAGATTTCTAACAAAAGCTGTGAGCATGATACTTCGTAAAGATCTGTTAGCAACAGTATGATGCATTAATTAAAGTTGTAACCTCAAGTTAAATATTATACTTCAAAACAATTGTCACGTAAGTGTTTAAGGACAATACTGTACTATACTTATTCGCATAAAGTTTAGGCATAGTGTGGAACAGAACGTGTGTATTGTGTTATTTCAACATGTAAACATTATGGCGATATGGTCAACCAAAGCCTCATTTCTTCTCTTTGCGTTACAACAGCCCCCCCTCCCTCCACACACACACACACACACACACACACACACACACACACCACACCCCACACACACACACACACACACACACACACACACACACAAAATAGTTCACCTGGAGCCGCTTGACCAGTAAAGTGTGACAGCAGCGGGGATTGGAAACTTGACCCACAAGGACTTTACACGCACCTGTGCCGGGGTTGAGCGTCGCCAATCAGGTATGTGTCCCATGAACCCTACCTGTGGGTCAAATGGGTTCACAGCCTGATCGGCAAAAGACTAAAAGGGACAACTTCTGACAATAACAAAGTGAAAAAAAGGGAAAAAAGACATTCAGCCGAGCCTTAGAGGACGGATCCAGGATTTGTTTGACCTTGGTAGGAGTCTGCATTCTCCTTGGTCCCAGTCAAGTTATTTATGTTTTGCTACACATTTTCACTGTATTTTCATCTTAATTTTCATTCCACTCATCACTGGTTGCCTTGCGAAACCATTGCTTTATGACTTACTGATATAGTAAAAGGCACCGGTAATACATGCAGGTGCTGTGACCTGGGTCACACCTCAGGTGGAGAATCACTGACACTGGCTGATGACAGTCACCCTGGAGCTGAACCTGGAGCGCAACGCAATGGTGTCACCGACAAGGGAGAGAACTTTCGACTTCATTTGTTGTCAGTGAAAGATGAATGATTTCATGTTGTCATCCTTTCTGTAGCTTCTTCGTCACCGGTTCACACAAGAAAACCCAACCAAAACAAACCAGCAATGCCTCTTTTACACTATTTTCCACCTGTTGTCGTTCTCCTTCACTGTTTTAATATGTACGTATTTCTTCGCACTTGTATTTCATGTAGTACGTGTGCGTGCAAGTGTGTGTGCATGCGTGCGTGCGTGTGTGCGTGCGTGCGTGCGTGTGTGCGTGCGTGCGTGCGTGAGTGCGTGTGGTGTGTGTGGTGTGTGTGAGTGGTGTGTGTGTGTGTGTGTGTGTGTGGTGTGTGGTGTGTGTGTGTGTGTGTGTGTTCATATTTGCTGGAATTGTGAAAAACACCTCTACCAGATGCGTCTTAAGTTCTGAGAGTATGTCACGATGTTTAAAAATATGTTAAACTCCTGTTCGTAAATGTAAGCTGAATGAAAGCCGGCGAACCGATCCTGACAGAGGAAAGGTTGACTCTGATAACAAGATCGAGGTCTTAAATCATTGTAAGATGATTCAGAAATAACAGTAGCCGACCATCACAACGATTGCAAAATTAAATTGTGTCCTTCTCAACTGCTTTCACTATCCATTCTCCCTGTCATCATATCACTCTTTCATTCCTTTAGGTATTTATAGATAATGAAATCGGAACTCCAAGAAAAACACGGGGTGAGACTACCAAACATAATCATGGAGTGTTCCAGAATCTGTGAGAACTGCAGTGTGGCACACCAAACTGAAATGTACGGAACTTTGTGGAAAGATCGAGGACCGTCTTACGTTACAACCAATCAAATGCACGGAACATTTAAGAGACAGTTTCTTGAAGCTTCTGGCTGGCACTTTCTGCTTATTCTGGCACTTTAAAGCGACCTCTGGGGTCATGACGCAGTTTGTGCTTATGTCATTTGATAAACAAGACGTCACATTAAACTTAAGTACAAGGCAAAACCCCCCAAGTATATCCTAATCGACCGTGATAATAGTAAGTGAAATGGAACTGTTCATAACAGAGTAAAGCGTGTCCTTTGGCGGGTCGCCTCATAGCGGTCGATACTGACAGCTAGCGCCCTGCCCCGTGCTAAAACTCAAGATACGCAATTCCCGTGTCTGAAACATGAACTAGAACATGGCAAGTTTCATTTGTGTCTTCACTTGCCCTGATGTACTACTTTCATCATTTCTGTCAAAATGCTATCATGTGCGTTGCACGTTCAATCCCAGCAATTTGTTAGGTGTTCTTCGAAGAATGGTGTGGTAAACTTATCTAAGGTAATAAAAGCACCGACTAAAAATCTGCTTCTGGAAAAGATACTGTTTGGTCTACTTTGTAATGACTGGTTTTTGCTCGACAAGCGCGATACTATTCTGTACATTGCACATAGTGTGGTAATACTCTTCTTTTAAATTCAGACTGGTTTACAATGAAGATTACCGGGTTTTTTTCCCCATTGTAATATCCTCCTGATCCCTCCACCACCCCTACCCCGAAAAAGAAGAAACAAAAACTAGGAAGAAAAAAACGGGAACAACCAACCACCCAAACCGAGGTTCATTGTTTTTAGAACCAGGGGTTTTGTGATTGAAGCTCTCTCGCCCCTTCATCACCCCATGTGTTTCCTCTTCTATTCCTTTCGCCCACCCCCTCCAAGCCCCCTTCTCCCACACCCTACCTTCCTCCTCACCTAGCTAGTTAGTGTGTGGATGAACCTGTAATATCATTGATATGTGTACAGATTGTATGGTTAGTCTTGTTTTCTCTTTTTTTTTGTATGCAGTATGATTTTAAAATTTTGTTTGATTGTTTTGTCAGATGCTTCGCCTCTTACTAAGTACGCTCCCCTCTCTCTCTCTCTCCTCTCTCTCTCTCTCCCCCTCTCTCTCTCTCCTCTCTCTCTCCTCCTCTCCTCTCTCTCCTCCTCCCCTCTCCCCAGTTAATTCTGCTTTTGTGGCGATGTGGAGTTAAACCCCGGTCCAAAGGACAGTTGGAGGCAGGCACGACTTGCAGGGGTGGAGCCAACCGCAGAGAAAAGTAACCATGGCGGGAAACTGATCGGGGTTTCGTCAGCACTTCCGCCGGATCCCTCCCTGCGGATGTGACGTCTTCCT
>JAFLJL010017308.1:30000-32500 GCA_018398815.1 Conus ventricosus | reverse complement strand
GGGACGGACAAGGAAAAAAATGAGCGAACAACAAGAAAAGAGATGGGAACCTCAAAAGAAGAAGAAGAAGAAGAAGAAGAAGAAGAAGAAGAAGAAGAAGATGATGATGATGATGATGATGATGATGATGATGATGATGATGATGATGATGATGATGATGAGAATAGGAGAAGGCAGATGAGGAGGAGGAAGTGGAGGAGGGGAGGGGGAGGAAGGGAGAACGCAGAGAGAGAGAGAGAGAGAGAGAGAGAGAGAGAGAGAGAGAGAGAGAGAGAGAGAGAGAGAGAGAGAGAGAGAGAGTAACAAAGACAGAGACAGAAATGCAGGAAAAGAGACAGAGAGCAGAGGCAAAGAGAGAGCGAGAGATACAGAGACATAAACACGCACACACACACACACACAACACACACACACACACACACACACACACACACACACACACACACACACACACATATGCACACACACACCACACAGGCAAAGAAGATGAAGAAGAAGAAGAGAGAGGGGGGAGGAAGGGAAAGAGAGAGGAGAGAGAGAGAGAGAGAGAGAGAGAGAGAAGAGAGAGAGAGAGAGAGAGAGAGAGAGGGGGGGGGGGGAGTAAAACCAATAGAAAGAGAATTGCCAGCGTGAAATGGACAGGGGCAGGTAACTCAATTTCCATCCAGGATACGAGGAGAGCGAGCGAGAAGAAGCCGGAGGAAAGTCCTCAGGATGCAAGTCTGATTCTGTTGGGAAACTGAGGCAGGAGAGTCCTTTCCAGACTCTGTTCTATTAGCCTGACACCCCCCCCCACCCCACCCCCACCCCAGCGTCTTTCCACCACCAGCCCCCTTTGCTGCCTCCCCATCTCTTCCCCGCCACAAGCAACCGTCTGGCAGAACGAATAGACGAGGCAAGACGAGACAAGATTGCTTCATTGTCTGTGAAGGAGAAATTAAGAGAGGCGCGTTCGCGTAAAATGGGCACGTGAACACACTGAATCACGGAAAGGGGCAACAATCAAATGGAATTTCACAGGCAGTAGAACCGTTAGAATTCAAACCCACTCACCTAGAAATGGCGTTCGGGAGAAGGTAAACCCCTACCATCGTGAAGACGATAATGGAACCACCCTTCAATTTGATCCGCACGGCGCGACTGCCACGAATCTTTATGTACGATTCCATGTGTCTGTTTAAGGTTACGGCTATATCATCCATTAAAGCGTCCAGTAAAACTGAGTGTGTGCACGAATTTACTGGTAAACCCTACAGGGTTGTGAGCATTTTATCACAGAGAGCTGTTCATCTCCTCCTCTTTCGTTCATGAATGTTATGACATCATTTCAAACCGTGCACATTTTTTTTTCTAGGTATGCCTTCCAGTATGTTTGATATAGATGGGGACTTCCCCGAAGGTGGAGTATGGTCTGCCTTACTGGCGGGATGAAAAAACAACAACAACAACAACAACAAAAACGGTCATACACACAAAACTCCATTCCCTTTGTTGGGTAGATGGGATTAATCCTTGCCTGTCTATACAGGAGTATCCGCAGAGTATCAGCCTGCGTACGTGGAAAAGAGAAAGAAAAAAAAAAAATGGGAGGACGTTGCTGTTGTCCTCCAGGCTCTGATCAAATAAAGTCAACGTTTCTCTGACAAGTTCTATGAGCTGTTTTGTTTTAGGTGTTGCTAGCTTAGTCGCCATAGTCCGTGACTTCCTCGTGGAGTTCCAACGTGATTTTTTTTTTTTTCAGAGTAGAAATGCCGCAAAAAAAAAAAACAAAAAAAAAGAAAAGAAAGAAAGAAAGAAAAAATCACGAAAATTGACGAGAACGTAGAAACGCACATTCGTTGATCCACCTGCACAAACAACATCGACCGTTACCTGCTCCAAATCAAGGTAAACATTTCCATAAACATAGCCGTTGCTGTAACCGTATGTGGAGACATGTTATTATACTTTTTCCCTTTCTACTTGGGCGATTTATGCCGTCTCCGTATTTATCATCGAAAACGGACAAAATGGAATGACACTGCTAGTGGGTTGGTTAGATCCAATCTGTCCACCAAATTTCTTTAAAATAGTTCCAGTAGTATCTGCGCGATTTTTTAAGACGGGTTCTGGATTCGCCATTTTCAGGGGGGGGGGGGGGGGGGGGGGGGGGGGGGGGGTGGGGTGAGGACGCTCAGTCAAACAAAGGAAGAGAAGAGGTCGAGAGAGATGGAGATCGGTTATAAAAAAGAGCTTGAAGTACAGAGAGAGAATGCACATATCAAAAACCGAACAGTCAAATCTGTGATGATCTCTGCCATGTGCTTTTGACATATGGAATCGAAGCTGGACCAAGAGAGAGAGAGAGAGAGAGAGAGAGAGAGAGAGAGAGAGAGAGAGAGAGAGAGAGAGAGAAGAGAGAGGAGAGAGAGAGAGAGAGAGAGGAGAGAGAGAGAGAGAGGAGAGAGAGGAGGACAGACAGACAGACAGACAGTGAAAAGTTAAGTCAGCTTAGAAAAGC
>JAFLJL010017308.1:20000-22500 GCA_018398815.1 Conus ventricosus | reverse complement strand
ACCCAGTGTGTGTTACATGGTCTATACATGGAGTGAAAATCCCAAAACCAGGCCACAAAAACCATAACCTATCGTTGCTTCTCAAAATTTAACGAACAAAACTTTTGCTTGATTTAATTAACTCAGAACTTAATACAGTTTACAATATTGCTGATCCAGATTCAGGATTGACTTTTGGATCGAAATTTTTACAGAAGTCTATAACAGACATGCTCCGTTAAAAACAATCAGAGTAAAGCATATTCCCAAACCACTGTGGTACACGAAAGAATTACAGGAGGCATGCTACCTTAGAGACCATTTGAAAGAACATGCTATGAAGAAGAATCAAGATCACTAAGAAATGCAATAACTCTCAGAAGCGCAGGGAAAAAACTAATATTATCGCGAGTTATTAACTTCCAAACAAATCCAAAACTGGTTTGGCAAGCAATAAACCAGCTTAACAATAACAGTTCTTCTTCAAAATCAACTGTTATCAAAGGTATTTCTGCTGAACAACTAACACTACTTCTCTAAACCATTCCAGATACAGTTGTTTCTACTGATCATTCATAGCTCTAATGAACTAAAGAACTCCATCAATTGGTCACAGACAAAAAAATCACGTCTGAACTACACATTCCACTCATAACTGTGCACGAGGTGTATCAGTACCTACTTCATCTCAAACAGTCAGGAAACACGTGGACTAGATGGCATAGATGGCAAATCTGAAACTCTCGGCTCCAGTTATAACTGACACGTTAACGTATATCTTTAATCTGTAAATGATAAAGTTTTTCCTAATGCGTTCAAAAAAGCAAAGTTTACCCATTCAAAAATCTGGTGATTAATACTGATCCTTCAAACTACAGACCATTCAATCTATATCTATCTTTCCAAACCTCTAGAAAACCATTTAAACCGTTGAGCGCCTTTATCGTCAGCTGAGCGGAATAAAAGTGCTTCCAGTGCCTAGGGCATCCCTGCGTAGCATTTTTCTGAGTTTCTTCGATAATTCATAAATCTATTCGGAAACCTTAATCTGTAGTTGTACACGTACATATGTTTCCCCAGCCCACCTCACTCCTACCCCCGCTCTCTCCTTCCTCTTCATTATTGTTATTCTCATTTTTATTTATTTTTTTTTTTATTTTGTTATTATTATTTTTTGTTGTTGTTTTGTTTATTATTATTCTTATTTTTGTTTTGTTTTCATTTATCTTCTATTTTCATTTGATGTTCCTCTATGATTACATGACCGCTTTGCTTGCTTCTTTGATTTCTACATGAATTGATTTCACTGCATGTTGTAGTCCCTACTCATGGCGAGGACTGGATGTAAAAAGCACGTCAGTGCTTATCTATTATCCTCGTAAATAAAGAATTTTGTCTTTCTTGTCTTGTCTCTCTTCTCTCTCTCTCGTGTGTGTGTGTGTGTGTGTGTGTGTGTGTGTGTTGTGTGTGTGTGTGTGTGTGGTGTGTGTGTGTGTGTGTGTGGTGTGTTGTGTTGTGTATTGTAGTGTGTGTGTGTGTGTGTGTGTGTGTGTGTGGTGTTGTTGTGTGTGGGTGTGTGTGTGTTCACTGGAGTACACGAAGAGAGGAAGTCACGCCTGATATGCTCTGTATTCCTCCCTGTTTGTGAACAGTTGTAGGTCGTGCTGTGTCTTCAAAGTCGGTCAGCATCACGGTGAAGTGCCATGCCCTCCGATGCACTGCGATTCCGCCTTGTTTGTGGAGCATTTGCAGCGGTATAATTATGCTTCATTTATGTTGAAACGGGCAACGTTTAAGGCCACCATGAGAGTGTCCGTGTTGAAGTTGAAACGCGCAGTGACGTTGTCACCCTGGGATTATTGCTCTCTCTGTTTCTTTTTTTTTTCCTTTTTTTTTAATGGGCAGTTAATTCTGCGTTGTGGTGATGTGGAATTAAACCCCGGTCCAAAGGACAGGTTGAGGCAGGCACGACTTGGCAGTGGTAGAGTCAACCGCAGAGACAGTACCAGTGGACAGGAACCTGCATCTGGGTCGTCAGCACTACTGCCGGATCCCTCCTGAAGGATATGGATGTGATGTCTTCCTTGAAAGACTTGTTGACAAGCATGAACAGTATGAACCGTAAGTTTGATAACATGTGTGATGACATGAAAGATTTAAAAGACATGTGTTCTACTCTGCAGGGAAGAGGTTTCCAGTTTGAGACTGGAAGTGTCAGACTTAAAGACAGAAAACGATAAACCGACAAAAGGAGAATGACAGTTTGAATGAAAGGATGAAATTTTTAGACAGAAAAGTGGACGATCTAGAAGGCAGATCAAAGAGGAACGACATAATTGTTCATGGTATTCCTCGCAGACAGGGTGACACGTGGTAAGATTGTGAAAACTCGGTACGCGAAATGATACTGACAAATTAGAACTTGCAGGTGATATTCAGTCTGACCAAGTCCATCGTCTCAACACTAAGCAGAAATCGCCGATTGTTGCGCGATGCAATTTCTTTAAAGGATAAAGATAAG
>JAFLJL010017308.1:0-15000 GCA_018398815.1 Conus ventricosus | reverse complement strand
AGAAACACTGCTTCCACATTCCAGGTTTCTTTATAGGAAGATAAATATAAATTCCACTCTCTGGTCACCCTCTTAACCTTGGGGAAGGCACACAGGGGACAGCCATCTCCGGACTGAACAGGGCGTCGCCTTACACAAACTCTCCTTCCTCTGGGGCTTGTTAAGGAGAAGTGGCCCGCTACCCGACCTGGGCTGGGAACTTGGTCCGACACCTCTGGGACCACCCCAAGGCCCTAGGTCCGTGGCCCGTGTGAGACAGCCAGTCTGTCAACACACTCGGAACAACGTACAGTTTCCATAATTACTAAAGGGGAACTCACCTCAACATGAAGATGTGAAACAGTGACCTTTCCCCTATGCATAAGCTTTTATTTTGAATGTTACTTTTCTTTTCCCATTCTTTAATAAAAGAATTGTTACAACTTTAACCACACTTGTTCTTATTCTTTTCTTTTCTTTTAAATACAAACGTCTTCCTTACTTTCGCTCATATATTTCACTTCTCCCTAATTAAACATGGATACTTAAATACCTCTGACGCGACGCAGCCTCGCTCTGGCCTCAGTCCAAACAATCCATCAGGCCCTCCGACTTCTCCGGCTGAATATGTACATTATAGTTGTAAGTAAGCAAATCATGAGTAAGTGAGGCTGACTTTTTTTGCTCAACAAAATCATTATCACCTCACATGTGTGGTTTCTTGGAGAAGAGAGAGAGAGAGAGAGGAGAGGAGAAGAGAGAGAGAGAGAGAGAGAGAGAGAGAGAGAGAGAGAGAGAGAGAGAGAGAGAGAGACTGACAGACAGACAGACAGACAGACAGACAGACAGACACAGAGGGCCTTGACATTTATCTCATTGTCTTAAGAAGAAAGTCAACATGTAGCTGTGTAATCCATACCACTCTGGCTTTGATTTGGGGTGTGTGTGTGTGTGTGTGTGTGTGTGTGTGTGTGTGTGTGTGTGTGTGTGTGTGTGTGTGTGTGTGTGTGTGTGCGTGCGTGTGTGTGTGTGTGTGTGTGTGTGTGTGTGTGTGTGTGTGTGTTCACTTAACCCCTTTATGAGTGTCCATGGCCTATAAATGAATAAATCTCTCTCTTTCTCTATATCACTGTCTCTCTCTGTCTGCCTCTCTCTCTCTCTCTCTCTCTCTCTCTCTCTCTCTCTCTCTCTCTCTCTCTCTCTCTCTCAGTCGCATAAACACCCTTCTACACACAAATTCCACTTGCACACACACACATCTCTCTCTCTCTCTCTCTCTCTCTCTCTCTTTTCCTCTCTCTCTCTCTCTCTCTCTCTCTCTCTCTCTCTTCTCCCTTCTGGTGCCCTCACTGCACAGACGCTCCCTTCTGGTGCCCTCACTGCACAGGACATCCCGCCTCCCCATGGACCTCATCTCCCCAGATTGCATTTGCTGACCAGCCCAACCTCCATCCCTCCAGCCAGCTCTGATACCACTCCGTCCCAATCCACATCCTCGCCAAAGCCTGCCCCTACGGTCCCGCCACAGTCGCCCGAGGGAAACATGCACACACAGTTCACCCCAGCACTCACCACAAATACTCCACATATTTCAACAAAGCAGAAACGAAGCTCTTCTCAGTCAAAACATGAGCATGCAAACACCCAAACGAAACAAAACCAACCACCTGCCCACTCCGATGTGAAAACACCACGCCCACCCTCTCATACAAGCAACACAAAAGCGGCACGCACCTTGCGTCCTCAAAAATCAAGCAAACCACCACGCCATTCCTACGCCTACAAATGTAACCCAGCAGTACACAACCTCAAACAAAAGGTCAACACTCTGGTCAAAACTATTGTCAAAGGTTCAAAACTCTTGCACTCTCACACCACAAGTATTCGCCGATTAGAAGCAGAAAACAACCACCTGAAATCTGAACTCAAACACCTCAAACAAACTCAGTTTATACCTCACCCAACCCAAAACCAAACCACACCATCTGGCAGCCATACTGATTCTGCTCTGTCCGCCTTCCCCACCTCCAACAAGTTCTCCATGCTGCTCCACGTTAATGAAAATGGGGAGCATGAGGTTCAGAACGACTCAGAAACAGACACACACTCTGATCAAGCCACAGTGCAGACACAGTCTACCACTACAAATGTCCCCACACAGTCCAAACAAACCCAGCAATATCATCTCAGATAAAGACACTACTGCTCAGACCACTGACACAACGGGCTGGAAAACAGTCCACAACAGAAACCGCCACCACAGGAACAACAAAAACACACAGTCAAAGACAGTCGTTAATGATGCAACTCAAAACAGTCAGGGTCAGACTAGCAGCAACAACACATTATCACCTCGTCAGCTTCTTGCACAACTACTGGTTGACACTGAAATCTCAAATGTCATTATAGGAGACACAGCCAAACGTAACATTACTCCAAGCCTCTTATTTACAAAAGGTAAGAGCCCAAATCAACATGTTCCAGGTCCCTCACTGTCAGATGAAATATTCAATTTTGGATTACACACATCCCACGCAACAACAACACACAGCAAATCATAGTACACATTGGACAAAACACGAGCAAACATACAACAATCCACGGGAAAAACACATGGACACAGCTGATCAAGAAAACATCAAACATTTGTTTCCCTCAGGCTAGACTAATGGCTTCCTCCATCATCCCCCCAAAGGGACCGCACCCTCTCAAAAAGCACCGTTCACCACCTTTCCCCCACCAACTTGACCCTCACTACAGTGGTGCCAGAGAAAACATGTATATGCCGACCACAACCTCCATTTTCAATCACCAAAAGCGGAGCCCACGCAAGGACATGTACAACTGATCCCCTCCACCCCTGCCCCCAAAGGCACAGAACCGGTTGGCGTACAGCCTGAAGAAAACGCCGTGACCCAAAATACGTCAGACAACCACTGCTGAAGGACGGCACGTATAAGACCAAGTGGCGAAGCTGGGATTCAGTCCCCTCGCAGCCCCCCGCCTCCCAGCTACGATAAGAACACCCAAGAGACACTGGTTCCACACTTGGTGTTCATTACCACAGCAGCCCTCAGAACCGCCACATCCTGCCCCCGTTCTTGCATCCACCGTACAATGCCTGCTACAACAGGTGGGTCTGGTTCCCTATCCCCACCCTGGCGACGACCCGACATCCAGCTACCCCGGTCCTCATCCTTGACAACCCGGCGGTCCAGCTACCACCCAACCAGCAACTCCGGCGACCCGACATCCACCTTATCTATCCACCACTTGCGACGCAGACTTTCAACATCACATATTCTGCCTCCGCCCTACAATGCTGTGTGTTCTAGAGACTCAAGTGTGAGACATATCCAACAGTGTGTGTGAGTGTGTGTGTGTGTGTGTGAGTGAGGTGTGTGTGTGTGTGTGGTGTGTTTTGCGTGTGCGCGTGGCGTTGCGTGCGTGTGTGCGTGCGTGCGTAGTGTGTGTGTGTCTGTGTGTGTGAATGCAGAGTGCGTGCGGTCGCCGTGCGTGTTGGTGTGTGTGTGTGTGTGATTGTGTGAGTTGTGTGTGGTGTGTGTGTGTGTGTGATGTGTGTGGTGTGAAATGCTAATCGTGCGTGGAGCGCGTTGTGCCGTGTGTGTGTTTGTGTGTGTGTGGTTGTGTGTGTGTGTGTGTGTGTGTGTGAGGGGGGGGGGTGTGAGTGTTGTGAGTGAGTGGTGTGTTTGTGATTGTGTGAAAAGTGTTGTGTGTGTGTGTGCGAGCGTGTGTGCGAGCGGTGGTGCGTGTGTAAAAGTGTGAGTGAGCTATAGTGTGGTGTGAGCGCCCGCGTGCGTGAATACAAGCGCGCGTACGCGCATTCGTAGAGAGCTCAAATTTTATATGCAAACCTCCACTATTTTTAATACAAGATACCTACAAGTTATAAATACCCATATAACCCTCACCACTTTTCCCTCCAACACCCCCCTCTCAACCCATAACCATTCTTTCTTATAGTATTTCCGTTGTGTAGTTGGTGGTTTTTTTTGTTTTGTTTTGTTGTTGTTTGTTTTTTATCCAGAACAAGTATCAATGGTCTTTCTCATGGACTCTAAGGATGTGTGAACACATCCTTTTTTCTGCTTTTGTTTGTGCTCAGAACATCGATTGTGTTTATTGTGCTCCGATCTACCAGCTAGTGAAGATGATTGACATTTTATTAGGCTGACATACAACCTTTGAAGTGAGGTAGCGGCTCGAGCAGGTGCCTTCGTTATTGTGGACTGAGAAGAAACTTTGGGCCAGCCGCCCCTGACATTGGGACGTCCAGGACTACTTCCCTCACCGCCAAAAACTGTTCGTTAATCACTAGATTTCAAAAAAAAAAAAAAAAAAAAAACTATCTTTTTTTATTACATCTATAATTATTGGCTTTTGATTGTTGTTAGTTGTTGTTGTTGTTTGTTTAATTGTTTGTTTTTGTTTTGTCATTTTTGTGTGCTTTGTTGCCACTTTTCTTCATCAACACTTTTAAACTGCTCTAGAATGGATTGTAGCTCAAAGCACTCATCGCATCCTCTTTATTTGCACCGCTGTAAACATTTTTTTGTTTTTTTTTTTGTTTTTTTGTGTGTGTGTGTTATCGTCATTCAATTGCTTAAGCCTGATACTTTGGTTTTCTTTTCTTTTATTTGTTCGACATTGGCGCTCAACATTGTCATTTATGTTTGTTTGTAGTTTTACTGACTAATTGAAATTTTCTAAAGATACATTCAGTATCTGTTTTAGGCATAAAATTAACCTTTAAATTCTTTGTGTGTCGCCTTGTCATTATTGTGATTATCCACAAACGTTCTTTTTCTCACCTGTATTCTGTTGTTGTGTTGATGTTGTTGTGTTGTTTTGTTGTTGTTGTTTTTAACCTATAATCTCTGTGTCTTTTTGTTAAAACTGGTCTTCCTCGTCGATTTGTGCTCCTTCAGTTCCCTTACTACCCATTGCCCTTCTCATAATCACAACTGTCCCAGACTTCACGTTGACATTCTCAATGTTCTATCATTTATTTAATAAGGTCCATGAAATCTCATCACACTTAAAACAGTCACCCCATCCAGAACAAGTATTTGGCATAAGTGAAACAAGTTAGACTCCTCCGCAAAACAGATAACCTTATTCAGCAATCCTGAATACAACATAGAACGACGCGAACAGTGATCAACCCCAACATACTGGACCTGCCGTATACATTCATCAATCAATTTTGCCAAAATTACCCGACGCAGAACAGATCATGAAAATAAATACTGTCGAATGGAATCTGGATTGAAATAAAAAACACCAAATCACCGCCATTAATAATCGGGACATTTATATAGACAACCAATCTTCCACAACGAAATGGTATGACAACTTTGTACAAATGATGGATTGGATCTGTCACAACAATTCAAATTTCTACTGTTAGGGACTTCAATATTGATAAGTTAAAAACAACAACCATCTTGACAAGTACACTAACACTTCATGCACTCCAATCATTAGTACAAACATAACCCCAACTAGAATAACTAAAACAGACTGCGACACTTAATGAATCATGAATAGCACTAACAACAAATCCCAATACTAGATGTTTCATTGTACATTCTGGTATTTATGATCACAGTCCAGTCTCTGCACTGAGGTCCTTTAAGGCTCCCCAAAACCACCACCCAAAGGTCACACGACCATCGCCATACCGGCTCTTCAAAAAGTATTAATGAAGCAGCATACCTCTATGACTTAAACATTACCCCATATTCCTACTTACTTATAATTCTCATACGTATATGATGCACTAGTCCTTCTGGTAACCAAACATTCCTCACCCCATCATAAATAAACTACGACGCGCGTTACATCAAAAAAGAGTAGGGCATTCCGCAGATGAACCCGTGGTTAACTTTCCAGAATTGCTGCAAGCAATGGAAATACGTGACCCAACTCAAGGCAGCAAATTTGTTTGACGAAATACAAAGAGCAGAGAAACTTTGTTTCCAAACGAAGTTTGAAAAAGCCCAAACTAGACTACTTCCATTCAAATGATAACGGATGCCAAAATCCACATCGCCCAATGAGGGGGCAATAAACACTATTGTACGCAACACGCGTAACAAATTTCACAACTTCAAGCACCAACATCACCCCCGGGACAAATATAATACCCACTTACAAGTCATATATCAGATACCCTTTACTCACCATACACCGACTATAGAGCACAAATGAATATACATGCCCCGCTTCCCTAATATCATATTGGCAAAACAAAAACTTTGGATCCAGTAAACGCAATTAAAATTCCCCTTCTTGGCTGTACATGAAGTAGTTATGCACATTAGCGCAATTAAAGAATAAAAAAACCATGTGTCCTGAGTAACATACCCACATTAGTCTTCCTCAAACAACGCTCACCTTACATTGTTGAGTCTCTTACATACATATAATCTATCCATTGAAAACTAATGTTTACCCTCAGGCTTTCAAAAACGCCCAAAGTAATCCCCCCCCTACCAAAATTCC
The DNA here is from genome assembly GCA_018398815.1 of Conus ventricosus. Lineage (NCBI taxonomy): Eukaryota > Metazoa > Mollusca > Gastropoda > Neogastropoda > Conidae > Conus > Conus ventricosus. Next base: position 8,493 of record JAFLJL010017308.1, on the reverse strand, counting down.
AAATGATTTGTCGATCTCAAATAATTTCAGACACTAAATCCTTACTACGCTACTATCCAAACCCCATGAAAGACACATACACACACACAATCTCAATTCATGGAGAAAAAACAAACTATTTCACCCACTCCAAAACTGGGTCCGACTAATCATTCCTGCCACACAGCATTATTCACGAATGTTGTGACTCATGGCTTTCAAAATATGAACCAAAATCACAAATGACAGGGTATGTCTTCTGACTTCAAAAAGGCTTTTGTTATCTTGTTGATCATTCCATACTTCCTAAAGAAACTATGCTGTCTACTTGAACCATACCCCGACAATCTCATTAATCCAATCATACTTGAACGATCAGGACTCAGTATGTGTGCGCTTAATGGCAAAACCACCACTTCAGAACTTTATCAGACATGGTATGTCCCACAGGCTCTTACTAGCCCCACCCCTAACATTCTGCATCATCATCAATGATTTTACCATTGTCCGTTATCAGATGAAAAGGTCACGACAGATTTTTTTGCTGATGACTCCTCGCGCTCCAAACGCATGGTAAAGTGAATCCCCCCCAACAGACGAAAGAAACTTCTCTCCATGAAAGTCTAAACGACGTGTCATACCTGGTGTCTTCAAACTCACTGGTCATACACCCAGCCAAAACCAAAATCTATGATTATAGCTACCCCGCCAAAAACCACCAGTTACTCCTCTTTAGCCTAAAACTTCGAGATGAATGGCAACAGGTTCTATCGAGCCGGTATACGAGGCATCGTGTTTAAAGGGTTAACGATAGAAAAAGAATTGAAATGGCAATCTCATCTCAATAAACGTATGCCAAGGTATCTCAAAACACCTTTTTCCTGTTATCTCAATTAAAGCGCTACGTCAACAGTAATGTTCAAAACTTTTCATCAATGCACACATAATGTCACGTATAAATTTACGCCTCAACAGTGGTGGGACGGCAGTAGAGACGTCCCACAAAAAAAGGCTGAATTCTCTCCCATAGACGTGCATCAAAGCTACTACTCCATCCATCTGGCATCTCTAACAACAGACGAAAAACTAAACGGCGCTGAACATACTTCCTCTGATAGCAATTGAATATTCAACAAGGCATCATTATTTTACAATCTTGACAGATACCCTAATGCCAAGTTATATCAATGCCCTTTTTACAAGATCGAACAGCTTTTTCTTCTGGCTCGACGATATTCCTTCTTCCCACCCAACGCATTGATCTAAACAAAACAAGCCTGTCTTTACATCTGGACCATAAGTCATGGAACTCACTTCCACCGAATCTACAAAACATTAATACTAAAAAACCTTTCAAGGAAACAATTTGCATAAACATTTTATGTCTCAGTAGTTCAATTATTCGATTACAATGATAGCGTCCATTCGCTAAAGTCATCTATCTGAGAACCACACTTTGAATAAATCGTCCTCAACAGAAAACTACTCCGTTAAAATCGCTCTCATCCCCCCCTCCCACTCTGACTACCATCCATTTCTTCCACCCCTACTAACCATTCTCTCCTTCCCCGCCCACCCCCGCTGACCAATCTCTCTCTCTCTGTAGTTTTTGTTTGTTTGTCTGCTTATAAGTTTTCCTTTGTTTTACCAATCCCCCATCTACATTAGTGCTTTTATGAGCAGTTTTGCTTAACATTGTAGAATTAATATCAAGTTGGAAATTTTTGAATTGTCCTGTATGAATGATATGTTCTTAAATAAAGTAATGCATGAAAGGACAGATTGTAAGCCTAGCTTTGGCCTAAAATCTTCATCCTTGGGTATTAAAGATCAATCAATCAATCAATCAATCAATCTCTCCTCTCTCTTGCTAAGCCGAATATTAGAGTAGAACCCTTTCCCGTCCCTCTCATGTGTCCATAGCTTTCCTTACTCCACCAGACAGCGTACATCATGTCATCCAACCAACTGCCTGTATGATACCCGCGGCAAAGCACAGTTCCTATTCCTGTCCACAACACTTGGGCCAAACAGCGTCTAGACATTGGGGAGGTTTTCAGTAATAAGACAGGACGGATGGGAGAGGAATCGCTTTCTTTCTCGTTTAGTCATGGGGAAGTTGGGCTGTTGGCTTGATGGAAATCTGATGGAACAGTGCCGTTGGGATTGGTGTGTCGTCTGCTTATAGATTTGATATTGCCTGACCGTGTGTGGGAAAGTGAAGGTTTCCCTCTCGCCCTCTGTCTGTCTGTCTGTCTGTCTGTCTGTCTCTCTCTGTCTCTGTCTCTGTCGCTCTCTCTCTCTCTCTCTCCTCTCTCTCTCTTCTCTCTCTCTCTCTTCTCTCTCCTCTCTCTCTCTCTCTCCCCCCCCCCCCCAAGAAACCACACATGTGAGGTGATAATGATTTTGGTGAGAGAAAAAAAAGTCAGCCTCACTTATTTATGATTCGCTTATCTACAACTATAATGTACATATTCATTTTTTAAAAAATCCTGCAGGTTGAGGTGATTCCCATGTTCATGTCATGTCATCTGTCAGATCCATTAAACAACGGGACTCTCTGTGTATTATTTGCCTTAACTGCACGTTTAGAAAGCCATATCCCTTCATATTTCTAACTGCTTTGATCATTTCCAGTTTGGCGGTGAAGCGAACGATGCTTGCAAACCAACTCTACCTACATGAGTCGACCAGTGACTGACAAAGTGTCCTCTTAATCAGACTTCGTCAAAATTTTGATGTCGTAGGTTACACGCTGCTCCTTAATAAAACTCAAATTTTACGGAACATTTAATGATACATTCATGATACATTCCATCATTTTCGTATTAGTGGAGGACAGCTGGTAAATGGATCTATCTTAATTTTTGCCTGTCATGTCAGGTATATCCAAATGTTTCATTCTAGGACCTTTATCATGATACTTTCGGTCCATATTAACAATTTACCTTCAATTCTCAGTGAGCAATGCGAATTCTTTGCAGATGGCACGACTATACATAAAACATTTAAACAAAGACCAGGTCTGGCATGATAAAACTCGTCCGTTGTGCACGCTCTTTTCTCATGTGAAATTTGGTCAGTGCTAAATCATTCATGTCTGCACCCCAATCATTCATGTCTGCACCCGAATCATTCATGTCTGCACCCCAATCATTTATGTCGGCACCCCAATCATTCATGTCTGCACCCCAATCATTCATGTCTGCACCCAGATCTTCATGTCTGCACCCCAATCATTCATGTCTGCACCACAATCGTTGATGTCTGCACCCCAATCGTTGATGTCTGCACCCCAATCATTCATGTCTGCACCCTAATCGTTGGTGTCTGCACCCCAATCATTCATGTCTGCACCCCAAGCATTCATGTCTACACCTCAATCATTCATGTCTGCACCCCAATCATTCATGTCTACACCTCAATCATTCATGTCTGCACCCCAATCATTTATGTCTCCACCCAGATCATTCATGTCTGCACCAAGATCATTCATGTCTGCACCAAGATCATTCATGTCTGCACTAAGGTCTAAGTCGCACTGCCTTCATGACTATCTTACAAGACAAAAATGTCAGAATCTTCTTTCCTGTAGTTGCCCTCTTTATATCAATAGTATCAGGCGCTCCATAGTTACATCATTAAATTTGTCGTCAGTGCGCCGGTGAAGCAGCGAGGCCACCTCGCCGACATTTTGCATGCTGCACGCTCTTCGGAGACAAGAAAACAATTCTCAAAGCCCAGCGCAAAATCAAACGGCAGTAATGTAAGTAGGTGAAGACGTCTCCCTTCATGTTAGGACTGTAAGAAAGAAACTGACGCCCTCGTTTAAACAGACCACGGACGAGGGCAGGAGAGAAACCATCTTCTCATTGACGCTCGAGGGTATCATCTTAGGACAGTCGGATAGAGGGGTAAGCAGCCCAGCTCGACACCGGAGCCACTACGGAGGTATGCACGTGATAGTTGTGCAGTACAACAGGCGGTTGGGAGCCACATTAGGGACGTGTGCGCAGAGATTTGTGAACCGACTGTAATTATTGATCTAGGGTGTTGGTTTTGAAGTAGGGTGACTGTAGGCGGAAATTCACACATGAACAAGAAAAGCCATAGTGACTGCAGGCGGAAATTCACACATGAACAAGAAAAGCCATAGTGACTGCAGGCGGAAATTCACACATGAACAAGAAAAACCATAGTGACTGCAGGCGGAAATTCACACATGAACAAGAAAAGCCATAGTGACTGCAGGCGGAAATTCACACATGAACAAGAAAAGCCATAGTGACTGCAGGCGGAAATTCACACATGAACAAGAAAAGCCATAGTGACTGCAGGCGGAAATTCACACATGTACAAGAAAAGCCATAGTGACTGCAGGCGGAAATTCACACATGAACAAGAAAAGCCATAGATACAATCACTCAGCCACAAAACGCAGGAACAAAGCACAAAACAGACAAAATGCGTTTCGACCTATTGGGTCTTCTCCGGGCCGAATACACAACGTTCAAACCAATGGAAATACTAATCTTCTGTGGCCTCTACTGTTGACAAACGGCATAGAAGACAGCATGCTTCCGCATGTTCATCATATACTTAGAATGTACCATGAATGAATCTTAAATAAATGTTAGGGAACCGCCCAGAGAACGTGGACAAACGAGTCACAAGACAAAACACAACGCGTTTCGACCTCTTAGGTCTTCGTCAGGTGATGTATAAACGAATAAAACAACGAAAATTCACTTAGCTTTGATCGCTTCAGATCGCTTTGGGTTCAGCGCAAGGAAGAAGGCGTTGAATGGGAACGGGGCTGTTGGAAGGGAAATAGTGAGTGAGTCAAAGTCGTAATGATGATAATAATATTACTGATAGGAATACTAATAATGGTCAAAATATTAGGGGGGGGGGGGGGGGGGAGACAGGATCAATCTTGGTGTCAATAAGTATGGGTATGGGAGAAAGGAGAGTGGGTTAGAGGATTCTTAAGCAGCAGGGTTGCCGTGGCAACAGTCCCAGAGGCGAAGGCGATTGTGATGTCAATGCTAGTGGTAGTATCAATACAAGCAATAGCATTACTGAATGATACTGCTAACAACGATAGTGAAGGTTAAGGAAACGAAAGCATGATACAGAAACATATTTAGAAAATACATTTTTATAATAATCAAATAAATAAATAAAGGAAACATTTTTTAAAAAAAAATAAAAAAATAATAATAAATTAAAAAAAATAAAAAAATAAAAATAAAAATAAAATAAAATAAAAAAATAAAATAAAAATAATGATAATAAATGCATAAATAAGATAGCTATAAGTTATGTGTGAGGTAAATAGTGGGAGATAAGGTAGTATGTTGTGTGTTGTGGGAGGATATTGTGGGCTGAGATTGAAGATTTGTTTAGATTTCGCCTGCAGTCGTCAGCTTTGCAACTAGATCTACCATGAATGGTCAAGCCAAAATCAGATACGGACCTAAACTGACAGATGACATCAAATGTATACGTGGTGTAAAGCAGGAGATGCATGTTGGCTTCTTTTGTTTCCATTGTTGATTAATGATTTGTTGCTAGAGGCATGAGAACAAAACATGGGGCAATATGTCTGCCCGATTATTTGCGACCATTTCCATTGCTGCTTGCTGATGGTATGGCCTTGCTGGTGACACTGTTGCTAGCCTGCAAATTCAGTTGAACAATAACATCAGGTAACTTATGCTCTCCATGTAAAAGTTAATGTGGATGAAATTAACTTTAACATATTCGGAAAAAGGGATATTTAGGAGCCAGAGAAGATGGAATTGTAATGCCTATTGTTAATGAATAAAATAATCAATGAATTTATTTTTCGACTAGGGTGCGTTTAGTTGCACCATTTTGTACTCTAACCAGCAGGCAAACACACACACACACACACACACCACACACACCACACACACACACACACACACACACACACACACACACACACACACACACACACACACACACACACACACACTTTATTCGTATTTTGCAAAAATATTTAAATTGAACTGTAATTCTCTTACTGCATTCTTAGATAATTGAATTCGTAGTTTCATTCTCCAGTTCAATATGGTGCAGAGTTACGTGGATTTGATAATGCCACATTTCTGTTTGAGAAAATGCACCTGCTCTGAAAAACAATTGTTAGACGATGAAAATGAAACTCCTAATGACTTGGAATATGCATAGGACAAAAACATTGTCTACTTTTTCTTTTTTTTTTTACTTTGGCTGTATATTGTGTACGGTTTAGTTTAAAACTGATGAAAATGAATAAAATCAGATTTTGTCTTGTGATTCGTTGGTCCACGCTTTTTTTTTTTTGACGGTGGGCTAACACTAATATTTAAAATCAGCTTGTCATATAAGGTATATAGAAAATTGTTTTGAGATGCACATTGCAAGAAAAACTGGGTCTCTGAATGTTTGCTCTAAATTGTATACGCCTCTCTTTGGATGCGTGTAACTTTATAAAGACGTAAAATGGATTGATGAGATTTCTCCTTTTTTAACATTAATTCATGTAGATAGCAAGAATGGGATTCTCGTATCAGTAACAGTGGCAGGATTAATGAACGTGGAACATTTGTACCATGCTTGATGTAAAATCATATTAACAATTTATACAGGTGTTTGAAATATATGTATATAAAGACTAGATTTACATTTGAAATTTCTGAAACGGCAGAACACAGACTTAGCTATTCAAAACTCTGAACACTTGCTTAAAAGGTCTGCTTTGCAAAAATGACGAAAAAGAAATAAAGGGTCGCCCTGTTTTGGACGACTTAAGAACATAGCATATACAGTTAAAATTTTGTGAAGCTGTAAGTCAGTTCAGACTGACATTACTGATAGCATCTACATATTTAAGAAACCTGTTAAAACTGCTCCAATTTATCTCCACAGAGACAGTAAGTTTCGTTCTACAATTCTGATTTGAGTGCACAATGCGGAGTGTTATTGATGTACATATGTATTTTTTGAGACCCGATACTTTGGTCCATCTGCGTGAATTCTCTCTCTCTCTCTCTCTCTCTCTCTCTCTCTCTCTCTCTCTCTCTCTCTCTCTCTCTCTCTCTCTCTCTCTCTCTCTCTCTCTCTCTCTCTCTTAATATATCAGTATTAAGTATGTAAAAAGTTACAGGAATGTTCTGGCACAATTTAGAATGGGTGTGTCCCAATTAAATGTACACAGTTTCGCTTTTCACCTACAGCTGAAAACACGACATGTCCTGTATGTTTAAATCTACAAGAAGACGAAATTCATTTTATGTTCAAGTGCCCATTGTACAATCAGATCAGAAAGTTGCATAAATTTGACGTGAGTGCGGGTGAGAATTTGGAATGCAAATTGATTGGTGTATTTACTACTGAACTGCCCGATCAAATAGTCAGTTTGGCAAAATTCCTAGTCTCTGCCTTCAAAATTAGGCAAGCCTTCATCGGCAATACAAACATGTGAATCAGAAATATCCCGATTATATAAATCATGTACAGCCCATATTATATGTCTGTCCAGTCAGAGTTATGTTTTCTCTGTGATTAGAGTTTTCCTGTTTGTATGTTCTTTAGAAGTGAGTTATGATTTTGTGTCCCCCATGAAAGGGGCCGTTGGCCAATAATGATTAAATTTCAGAGCTCAGAGTTCAGAGCTCTCTCTCTCCTCTCTCTCTCTCTCTCTCCTCTCTCTCTCTCTCTCTCTCTCTCTCTCTCTCTCTCTCTCTCTGTCTCTCTCTCTCCTCTCTCTCTTCTCTCTCTCTCTCTCTCTCTCTCTCTCTCTCTCTCTCATGAAAGTATTTCATACTCCTTGCCTTTTCAAAGTAATCTTGTTAATGTCATCATCAAATGAAAATGCAGTTAAACAGTTATCCACGTCTTTATCTAAGGCATTCAAGAAGCGAAATGTGTATATAAGATGAAGAATACGATGATCAGTTTGCGACATGCTTTATGATGTATATCCTCATTCGAAGGGGCTTTGTAAATAAAACATTTGAGTCTTGAGTCTTGAGTTTCCTCTCTCTCTCTCTCTTCTCTCTCTCTCTCTCTTCTCTCTCTCTCTCTCTCTCTCTCTCTCTCTCTCTCTCTCTCTCTCTCTCTCTCTCTCTCTCTCTCTCTCTCACACATTAGGAGTTAGACGGCAATTAACATCCCATCATAATTCAAACCTTTACCCGAGATAAAAAGAAGAACACTTCAATCGCCATATTTTGGATGAGGATTTTTGGACGTAGGGTGTTTCCTTCTCTCTTTCTTTCTTTCAACTTTCTTTCTTTCCTGAGTCCTGGTCGTTTTATGTTGAAGATTTCATTTCGACCGAATTGTAAAAAATACTCTTTTTTACAAAATCGATGATCGTTCCTGCCTTTGATGTTCGACTCCAAGAAATACAGAAGCTACAAGAAATTGTAGACCCCCTTTCCATTTTTAAAGTGCAATTTGCTTATGAAATAAGCTCGCTCAATTTCTCTCTGGACGATC
>JAFLJL010017307.1:29242-37446 GCA_018398815.1 Conus ventricosus | reverse complement strand
CTCCTCTCTCCTCTCTCTCTCTCTCTCTCTCTCTCTCTCTCTCTCTCTCTCTCTCCTCTCTCTCTCTCCTCTCTCTCTCTCTCTCAACACGTTGTTTTCCTAATCCTCATCGAGTTCTGTGTTTCCAACAGAGAACAGCTCTGTGTGACTGTGATTTCTGAACATCGCTGTTATTAGAGAAGAGCCACGTGAAGGATGATATACTGTCTGTAGTTGTCATGGCAGCCAGAGACAGTTACATCTAAGAGGTAAACAGCAGCCACGTGCACGAAAGGCCAGCGGCACTGGCAGAAATAACAGGATGCTCATAAAACATCTGGCATCAAACAAAACGGAAGCTAGTCTGAATGAAAAATGCTCAAGCATAAAAAAGCTGTTTATGACTGGAGGCGGACTCGAGGAGGGATCAAGAATGAGAAGGGGTGTGTGTGTGTGTGTGTGTGTGTGTGTGTGTGTGTGTGTGTGTGTGTGTGTGTGTGTCGGGGGGGGGGGGGGGGGATCAGAGGAAGGGGTGTTATGGAGAGATTAGAGGAATGTTGGCCTGGACGATTGAAGGAGTTGGAGTAAGGGTATGGATGGGTGAGTGGTGAGATGAGAGTGATCTCAGAAAGAGGAAAAAGGGGTGAGAGAAACTGTCATGTGACGTAGCCTCACATCAAGGCATGTGACGCTCCATCACATGTAGTTGTTGATATGAATCATTTCCCCGTGCCACAATTAAAGGAAGAATATTCATATGGCTTGACTAGTGTAGCGGGCGTCCCCAAAATAATTGTGAGTATGACTCATTCAAGAAACGAATGTGGTCATTGGGTGAAAGTGACCACTGAGTGAGAGTTTAACAAGGGCTGGTAAGGTAAGGTGCTGGTCATGTGTTTTGAACACTGAGTATGCACTCACTAGGAGAAGGGGGAAAGAGTCAGTTTTAACCCAGCAGATGGCCTAGAGACTCGAACCTGTCAGGACGGTGGTCCTCTTTGCTGACCAGTCATTACCAGGTGAGTGATAGATAGTGGGGGAAAGCTACAGGGGGATAACTTAAAGAAAAGAGAAGGAAAGAATTCATATGTTGAATTGAGAAGCAGGTTACTTACACGAACCTTATTCGTGTTTCAGCCCTTCACCCTTCACCCTTTACCCTTCGCCCTTCACCCTTCACCTTTCGCCCCGTGAGGTGGTTGAAGATGGCCATGGTGTGGGGAACATACCGGTAGTTCAGCCCCAGCCAGTACCAACTCCAGGGAGAGGAGTTGAAGCTCGTCATTTCGCAAGAGACAGAGGAAATCGCGGAAGAGAAGACGAGACTCGTATCTCCAGGACAAGAGAGTTCGAGGGGGCAGTATATTGTCTCAGAGAGAGAGACAGGGAATTGAGAAGCAGGGGAGCTTTTTCTTGAGGCAGGCAGGTCCTCAGTGATTACGGGAGTTATGTATTCTCCTGGTTCGGATTTTTTTGGATAACGGAATGTGAAGGCCATAGCTTTATAGAAGCGGAACTAGATTATTTTATCTCTCAGTGTAAAGAGAGATACATGGGTGAAGTCTATTTTTCTCTCAGTGTAAAGAGAGATACATGTGTGAAGATTGATTTGTCTCTCGGTGTGAGGAGAGTTACATGTGTGAAGATTGATTTGTCTCTCGGTGTGAGGAGAGTTACATGTGTGAAGATTGATTTGTCTCTCGGTGGGAGGAGAGATACATGTGTGCCGATTTATTTGTCTCTCAGTGTGGAGAGAGATACAGTTGTAAACTCTGTTTACAAGTGGTTGATGATTTAGTAAATTGTTTTCCCTGAAGGAGAGGGGGAGAAGAAAAACATTCGGTAGTGCGCCTTTTGGTTGTTTGGAAAGATTGCGTGTGCGTATGGAGTAAATGCTGTCATGAATGCGGGTATGCAAGAGTGACAGTGTGACAGAAACACAAATGACTTCGACTTGAAATAATGCTACACACACACACACACACACACACACACACACACACACGCGCGCGCGCGCGCGCGCGCGCACATGAGCTATAGTGCCAGAATTCATAAACACTTAACCGTATCTTTACATTGGTGGGGCGAGGAGTTTTCATGGTATCACTGTTACCTCGAACATGGATCATTTGAGCAGCAGGAGTTTTTCCCCTTTGAAGATTTTCTAGGTAGACGATATTTTTTTTAAATTGTGCCAGAGTGGTGTCAGTATTTCAAACCTAAATGCTACAATCTCATTGGGTAAAATTACTACATCGCTTTCCCACTGTCCACGTGCATTGTAAACACTCCATCTTTCGCTTTCCCACTGCCCACGTGCATTGTAAACACGCCATCTTTCAATTTCCCACTGTCCACGTGCATTGTAAACACGCCATCTTTCGCTTTCCCACTGCCCACGTGCATTGTGAACACGCCCCATGGAAAAAGGCTGTTTTCACTCCCCATGGAAAAAGGCTGTTTTCACTCCCCATGGAAAAAGGCTGTTTTCACTCCCCATGGAAACAGGCTGTTTTCACTCCCCATGGAAAAAGGCGGTTTTCACTCCCCATGGAAAAAGGCTGTTTTCACTCCCCATGGAAAAAGGCTGTTTTCACTCCCCATGGAAACAGGCTGTTTTCACTCCCCATGGAAAAAGGCTGTTTTCACTCCCCATGGAAACAGGCTGTTTTCACTCCCCATGGAAACAGGCTGTTTTCACTCCCCATGGAAACAGGCTGTTTTCACTCCCCATGGAAACAGGCTGTTTTCACTCCCCATGGAAACAGGCTGTTTTCACTCCCCATGGAAACAGGCTGTTTTCACTCCCCATGGAAACAGGCTGTTTTCACTCCCCATGGAAACAGGCTGTTTTCACTCCCCATGGAAAAAGGCTGTTTTCACTCCCCATGGAAAAAGGCTGTTTTCACTCACGTTTGGTGGTGTTGGTTCGCTGGGATACAGATCCAAAATCACAGAGAAATATCTGCTGTGATTAAATGGTAAAATACTGTACGATAAATTCTTGTTGTCCTTTTTTTCTTCATCATCACATCGTATTCCGAATTATGTGGATACAAATATATCCAAACATTTTTCATCCTTAACCACACACACAAACGAATAAAACGATTATCCACAGTCCAGCTTTAGAATATTGTCATGAATCAGAGATGGCGGAGGATGGGGGGAAGGGTGGAGGAGGAGAAGGGGAGGGGCGTGTGGGGTGATTTAAGAATGGTTAATCATGACGGTCACCCCATACGCCCCCCCCTTCCCCTTACAATGCACGTGGACAGTGGGAAAGCGAAAGATGGCGTGTTTACAATGCACGTGGACAGTGGGAAAGCGAAAGATGGCGTGCTTACAATGCACGTAGACAGTGGGAAAGCGAAAGATGGCGTGTTTACAATGCACGTGGACAGTGGGAAAGCGAAAGATGGCGTGTTTACAATGCACGTAGACAGTGGGAAAGCGAAAGATGGCGTGTTTACAATGCACGTAGACAGTGGGAAAGCGAAAGATGGCGTGTTTACAATGCACGTGGACAGTGGGAAAGCGAAAGATGGCGTGTTTACAATGCACGTGGACAGTGGGAAAGCGAAAGATGGCGTGTTTACAATGCACGTGGACAGTGGGAAAGCGAAAGATGGCGTGTTTACATGCACGTGGACAGTGGGAAAGCGAAAGATGGCGTGCTTACAATGCACGTAGACAGTGGGGAAAGCGAAAGATGGCGTGTTTACAATGCACGTGGCCCAGTGGGAAAGCGAAAGATGGCGTGCTTACAATGCACGTAGACAGTGGGAAAGCGAAAGATGGCGTGTTTACAATGCACGTGGACAGTGCGAAAGCGAAAGATGGCGTGTTTACAATGCACGTGGACAGTGGCAAAGCGAAAGATGGCGTGTTTACAATGCCCGTGGACAGTGGGAAAGCGAAAGAGGGGCGTGCTTACAATGCACGTAGACAGGGGAAAGCAAAAGATGGCGTGCTTACAATGAACGTGGACAGTGGGCAAGCGAAAGATGGCGTGTTTACAATGCACGTAGACAGTGGGGAAAGCGAAAGATGGCGTGTTTACAATGCACGTGGACAGTGGGAAAGCGAAAGATGGCGTGTTTACAATGCACGTAGACAGTGGGAAAGCGAAAGATGGCGTGTTTACAATGCACGTGGACAGTGGGAAAGCGAAAGATGGCGTGTTTACAATGCACGTGGACAGTGGGAAAGCGAAAGATGGCGTGTTTACAATGCACGTGGACAGTGGGAAAGCGAAATGGCGTGTTTACAATGCACGTGAACAGTGAGAAAGCGAAAGAAGGGTGTTTACAATGCACGTGGACAGTGGGAATTGATGGGGAGTTTACAATGCACGTGGCCCAGTGCGAAAGCGAAAGATGGCGTGTTTACAATGCACGTGGACAGTGGGAAAGCGAAAGATGGCTTTGTTTACAATGCATATGGACAGTGGGAATTGATGGGGAGTGTTTACAATGCACGTGGACAGTGGGAATTGATGGGAGTGTTTACAATGCACGTGGACAGTGGAAAGCGAAAGATGGGTGTTTACAATGCACGTGGACAGTGGGAAAGAGAAAGATGGCGTGTTTACAATGCACGTGGACAGTGGGAAAGCGAACGATGGAGTGTTTACAATGCACGTGCACAATGGCGATTGATGGGGACTGTTACAATGCACGTGGACAGTGGGAAAGCGAAAGATGGCGTTTTTAAATTGCACGTGGACAGTGGAAATGATGGGAGTGTTTACAATGCACGTGGACAGTGGGAAAGCGAAAGATGGCGTGTTTAAATTGCACGTGGACAGTGGGAAAGCGAACGATGGCTGTTTACAATGCACGTGGACAGTGGGAATTGATGGGGAGTGTTTACAATGCACGTGGACAGTGGGAAAGCGAAAGATGCGTGTTTACAATGCACGTGGACAGTGGGAGTATTTACAATGCACGTGGACAGTGGGAAAGCGAAAGAGGGCGTGTTTACAATGGACGTGGACAGTGGAAAGAGAAAGATGGCGTGTTTACAATGCACGTGAACAGTGGGAATTGATGGGCAGTGTTTACAATGCACGTGGACAGTGCGAAAGCGAAAGATGGCGTGCTTACAATGCACGTGGACAGTGGGAAAGCGAAAGATGGCGTGTTTACAATGCCCGTGGACAGTGGGAAAGCGAAAGATGGCGTGTTTACAATGCACGTGGACAGTGGGAAAGCGAAAGATGGCGTGTTTACAATGCACGTGGACAGTGGGAAAGCGAAAGATGGCTTGTTTACAATGCACGTGGACAGTGGGAAAGCGAAAGATGGCGTGTTTACAATGCACGTGGACAGTGCGAAAGCGAAAGATGGCGTGTTTACAATGCACGTGGACAGTGGGAAAGCAAAAGATGGCGTGTTTACAATTCACGTGGACAGTGGGAAAGCGAAAGATGGTGTTTACAATGCACATGGACAGTGGGAAAGCGAAAGATGACGTGTTTACAATGCACGTGGACAGTGGAATTACTGGGAGTGTTTACAATGCACGAGGACAGTGTGAAAGCGAATGATGGCGTGTTTACAATGTACGTGGACAGTGGGAATTGATGGGGAGTGTTTACAATGCACGTGGACAGGGTAATTGATTGGGGAGTGTTTACAATGCACGTGGACAGTGGGAAAGCAAACGATGGCGTGTTTACAATGCACGTGGGACAGTGGGAATTGATGGGGAGTGTTTACAATGCACGTGGACAGTGGAATTTGATGGGGAGTGTTTACAATGCACGTGGACAGTGGGAAAGCGAAAGATGGCGTGTTTACAATGCACGTGGACAGTGGAATTGATGGGGATGTTTACAATGCACGTGAACAGTAGAATTGATGGGAGTGTTTACAATGCACGTGGACAGTGGAATTGATGGGGAGTGTTAAACAATGCACGTTGACAGTGGGAAAGCGAAAGATGGCGTGTTTTAAATTGCACGTGGACAGTGGGAATTGATGGGGAGTTTTTTACAATGCACGTGAACAGTGAGAAAGCGAAAGATGGCGTTTTTTACAATGCACGTCGACCGTGGGAATTGAGGGGGAGTGTTTACAATGCACGTGGACAGTGGAAAGCGAAAGATGGCGTGTTTAAACAATGCACGTGAACAGTGGGAATTGATGGGGAGTGTTTACAATTTGTACGTGGACAGTGGGAATTGATGGGGGTGTTTACAAATGCACGTGGACGTGGGAATTGATGGGGAGTGTTTACAATGCACGTGGACAGTTGGAAAGCGAAAGATGGCGTGTTTACAATGCACGTGAACAGTAAAGAAGCGAAAGATGGCGTGTTTACAATGCACGTGGACAGTGGGAATTGAGGGGGAGTGTTTACAATGCACGTGGACAGTGCGAAAGCGAAAGATGGCGTGTTTACAATGCACGTGGACAGTGGGAAAGCGAAAGATGGCGTTTTACAATGCATATGGACAGTGGGAATTGATGGGGAGTGTTTACAATGCACGTGGACAGTGGGAATTGATGGGGATGTTTACAATGCACGTGGACAGTGGGAAAGCGAAAGATGGTGTGTTTACAATGCACGTGGACAGTGGGAAAGAGAAAGATGGCGTGTTTACAATGCACGTGGACAGTGGGAAAGCGAACGATGGAGTGTTTACAATGCACGTGCACAATGGCGATTGATGGGGACTGTTTACAATGCACGTGGACATTGGGAAAGCGAAAGATGGCGTTTTTAAATTGCACGTGGACAGTGGGAATTGACGGGGAGTGTTTACAATGCACGTGGACAGTCGGAAAGCGAAAGATGGCGTGTTTAAATTGCACGTGGACAGGGGGAAAGCGAACGATGGCGTGTTTACAATGCACGTGGACAGTGGAATTGATGGGGAGTGTTTACAATGCACGTGGACAGTGGGAAAGCGAAAGATGGCGTGTTTACAATGCAGTGGACAGTGGGGAGTATTTACAATGCACGTGGACAGTGGGAAAGCGAAAGATGGCGTGTTTACAATGGACGTGGACAGTAGGAAAGAGAAAGATGGCGTGTTTAACAATGCACGTGAACAGTGGGAATTGATTGGGAGTGTTTACAATGCACGTGGACAGTGCGAAAGCGAAAGATGGCGTGTTTACAATGCACGTGGACAGTGGAAAGCGAAAGATGGCGTGTTTACAATGCACGTGGACAGTGGGAAAGCGAAAGATGGCGTGTTTACAATGCACGTGGACAGTGGGAAAGCGAAAGATGGCGTGTTTACAATGCACGTGGACAGTGGAAAGGCGACAGATGGCGTGTTTACAATGCACGTGCACATTGGGAATTGATGGGAGTGTTTACAATGCACGTGGACAGTGGGAAGGCGAAAGATGGCGGGTCTGAGAAAGGAACTCTTCCCCTTCGTCCCTGTCCATGAAGTCAGGGAACCAGTCTCACGTGTCATCGCGCTGCCAGTTTGGTGTCCTCTTTGTCTGCTGTTTCTAAAATAGGCACACAGAGTGTGTGTGTGTGTGTGTGTGTGTGTGTGTGTGTGGTGTGTGTGTGTGTGTGTGTGTGTGTGTGTGCGTGCGCGCAGATATGGGCGCCCCACTCAACTACAACAACGTCTTGGAAACGTTGCGGGAAATTGCAAGACGCTCGTAAAACTTCTAGCATCACACGGAATGGAGGGAATTCAGGATGGAAAGGCAGAGACTTACTTGCTGAAAGGGATTGGGAGGGAGGGGGGTGGGAGGGAGATGGCTTGCAGCAGAATGAGAGAAAAGGGGACAGAAGGGGATTTATGGAGGTGTAGGCAGGGAAGTTCAGACATAAGGTGAAAGCAGTGTTATGTCATCAGGAGAAAGAATGGCGAGGAAATATGAGGTGACTTTGGGCCCGGTAACATGGAACTACTTGGCTAGAAAGAAAGTGGGGGTGGAAGGGGGGGGGGGGCGCACACACACACACACAACACACACACACACAACACACACACACACACAAAACACACACACACACACGAGTTCTGGCACCAAAATTCGTGAACATCGTGACCAGAGTTCCCACGTAAGGGGCCAGAAATAACTTCTCTACCGCTGAGCGTGTTCCTTTCTCATCTATCATTTCAGTGGTATCAGCGTGGGTTTGTGTTCCTGCTCAGGTCATCTCGTTTGGTGAGAAAGGGAGAAGGTGAGAAGGATCTGACGTGCATGAAATGTAACTAGATGCAACACACTGGCGCAGCTCGC
>JAFLJL010017307.1:11742-24242 GCA_018398815.1 Conus ventricosus | reverse complement strand
ACCCGTATTTGTATTTGTTCAGGTGAATGTTTCCCCTGGGGGTTTCCCCTTTTTTGGTTTAAAGGGCATTGGGAAAACTCATTGATAAACGGGGAAAAATAAAACAGGCCCACAAATTTCTCCTTGTTTTAACCCCGGGGGGGGCACATGAAAACATCGGGAATTTCCCCCAAAAAACCCGGCCCCGAACTTTTGTTTTGCCAATTTTTATCTTTACTTGAAATTAGTTTTAATACTTTTTACCCCCCAATGCTTTTTTTTTCTTAGAATGGCCCATAAACGCACTATCAAAAAAAACAAATGCTTTTTGAAACCCAAATAAATGCAAATAAACTTTCCATGATCCCAAATTTTTTCGGGAATTTAAATTAAGGTGTAAAAAAGTAAACAATTGTGAAATATTTTGTTCTAAATCCAGTTGGGGCCCTCGTTTAAAAATTTTGTTTTTCCTTACCCAAAAGAATTTTAAACGTTATTTAAAATATAATTTAAAGTTTTTCCACAAACGTTCAATAAGGAAATACCTTGAAAATAAACCGGGGGAATTTATGTACCTTTTTAAATACGGCTGTATGATGGCTTCTAAACCCCCCAAGTGGAAAAGTACCTGAATCAAAATTTTTGTTTTGAATACTTCTTTAAAAAATAACCCAAACCCGGGGTCTGCTATTTAAAATTCTCCCAAAAACCCCGTCTGGCCCGGCTGCTTTGTTTTTTTTTTAAATGCAAAAAATTGAAATCAAAAAATTTCCGGGGGGGGGGGGGGGGGGGGGGGGGTTTTTGAGATTTCTTCTTTTGTGCTTTCCCAGTCAGAATTAGCTAGAAAAAGGCACCCAAAGGGTTTAACAATTAGGCAACGCTCTTTAATGTTAAAATTTAGGGAAATTTGGTTAAAACCTTTGAGAAGGGGGAAAACCATTCAGAAAGCACCCAAATGAATTCTGGTTTTTTGGGTTTCTCCCAAATTAGTTTTTAATTTACTCCAGAATTTCGGGGATTGCTCCCCCTTTTATCTTCCAATGATCTAATTTCGGCTTTTTTTTACCCAAATTTTTCTTTTTTTGTACAAATTTTAAAAACACCCTTTTTGTGTGTACGTTTTCTCAAATGTCTTTTTCCTCGTCCGATAAAATTTTTTTCCCCTTTCTTTTTTTTGGGCTTTCCTTAATATTCTAGGGATCTCTCGCCGCTTGGTTGTTGCTTGCATTCACAGTAAAACCCAGGGGTTTTTTGCTAAAACCCCCAAGGAAAACGTCTTTAACAGGGGATTTTCTCGCTACCGAAATTTTCAAAAAACTTACACAGCGCGCTTCTGTACCAAAACCAAAAAAAAATCATAAGTTTCCCTTGAACATTAAAAAAAAATTTTTTTCAGTCTTGAAAGAAAAAATCCAAATTTTTCCTTTGCAATTTAGGGGCGCCCCCATTTATACTTTGGGAACGGTAGTTTTCCCTTTGAAATATCCCAATTTCCCCTTTTTTACTTTCAAAAATAAAAACCCCAAGCTTTTTCAGGAAATATGTTTTGATTCAAATTCTTGCCCGACTTTCGGTTCCCAGCCAAGTAAAAAAATGGTCTCGTTTTACTATGAAATAGTCTTTAGTACTAGAGCCATTGGGGGAAACCCTAAGAAAAATTTTTCCATCCATTTTTCCCCGATTTTCCCCCAATTTGGATCAAATTAACTTTACAAACTTTTAAATTAAAAACGCCCAAAAAGCATTACCCGACGTCCATCTGAATCCGTTGGAAAGGACACCCCTTTCAAATGTTACCAAATCAGTGTACTATTTCCCAAAAGGGCATTTCACCCTCACAACTTTTTTCACTGCCGCCCTCGCATTAGGTCCCCCATGATTATAAATTGGCCATCATGTAACATTGCGGGGATATCCAAAATACAATGTTCCAAAAAAAAAAAACCCCTTATAAATCTGTATCATTATTTTGGCCCCTGTGTTGGGGGGGGTAGGATATGCAATCAAAATCCCAATCGGGAAACCCCACCCTGTAAGTTGCCGGGGAAATTTTAAAGAACGGGAGGTTTTTCATATTCTGGGTAAATTTCCCGAGAAAAAAAGGGGTTTTAAACTGTTTTTTTAAACAACAAAATACCCCTCCACCCCGTCGAGCTGTGCGAGCATGGGAGACTCTCACGCACTTGAAATAAAAACCTCTTTACATGGGGAACAGGGGGGAAAGGGGAAATTTTTTTGTAAATTTTCTGTCAGAAAAATTAAATAAAATTTTTTAAAATTTCAGATATCTATTTCGTAAATTGTATTTTTTTCCTTAAATATTTCCCTTCAAGCTGAAAAATAATGGGACAGATTAATCTTGCTGTGTTTGACATGACGGGGCCCAAATTTCTTATAGCCTACTGGGGAGCAGGGGACTGAAAAAAGTCTTTTTCTTGGGGGAATGGGGTCCCAACTTTGGAAGGGGCGGTTTTAAGGGACGGTTTTCATTTTATTTTAAATGGGTAAGGGGACCACGGCAGGGGGTTTGGGGGCGAGTGATTTCATTTTCCCCCTAGTCATGCTGGTGTTTTCTAGTGTTTTGGTCAGGGCAGGGCGTCCCGTGTCTGACAACCCGGGGGCAAAGGGCATCTATTCTGACCACTTCCGTGGAGTCCCATGGGGCGATCACTTGTTCACCCGGGGTTTGGTGAGGGGGGTGTTGGGGGCTCAAACGGGATTTTAAGGGCAAAAAAGATACAGGTTCAAAGGGGGTTTTTGACTCGTTTGTTCCAGGCCTGGGTCAGCCCTGGGAGTTTCAGGGGTTTTTTAAAAAAGGGTTTGCATAACCCGGGGGGATTTGGGGGAAGCTTAAACCTGTGTCAGGGCCGGGAGGAAAACGTTTTACCGGGTGACACGTCTCTGCCGTGGGGGTGCTGCAGAAGAGGGGAAAGGGGATTCCCGAGCAGAGGGGGTGGCTCCACTTTGAAGAATTGGCGTTTTTTGTCACCACTGTCTCTCTCCGGAGTCGGGGGGAAATCATCCCACTGTAAAAACAGGGACAGGGGGCCCCCGTTTTTGATCTTGTCGCGGTTAAAAACTTCTCTTTGTTGTTCACGTCCCTGTGCGTCTCCCCCCGGTTTTTTTCCAGATGAAGCCGTTTTTCTCCAAAGAGCAAGGGAGTTTTTTTAAAAAGTATCTTTATTTCCCAAACGTCTGTCGGGGAAATTCCCATGGTCGAGTTCTGGGCATATCCGTTTTTCTGGTTTAAAAGTCCCCATTTTTCCTTTTTCTGGCTGGGTTGGATTCCGGGCTTTTTTTTTTTTTTGGGGTCTATCGATGTCTGCCCTTTTTCTTTTTTACTGTCTTTTGGGGGCCCATATTGGGTTTTTGGGTGTTTTTTCTGATGTTGATAAACCCATTGCCGGCAAGGGGTACCTTTGTCTTTTATTTTTGGGGTTGGGGGAAAAAACTTTTCCCTGTCCCCGAACGGGGTCGGGATCATGTCCACTTGCGTTTACGGGGATTTTTCAATCCCCCTTTGTCTGTCCGTCCCCCCTTCTGAAAAGTCCACCCTTTAAACAAATTTCGGCTTTACGCACGGTTTAAAAATCATTTTGGTTACTGTAAGTAGGGCGCCCCTTGTAAAAGAAGGGCCCTTTTCCCGCCCGTTTTTTTTTTTGGGAAAAATGTCGTTCGTCTGTCCGTCAAAATCTAGGGTACGCGGATGTTTAAAGTGCCCGCCCTGTCTTTCCCCTTTCCATGGTCCGCGCACATGAAGCTTGTCTCTCCACCTGTTTCTCGGGGGCCCATTTATGGGGCGGGGCCTTGACTGCTTTTTTTGGGGGGGGGACGGTAGGCGTTGTCCACAACCTTTAGTAGAAACCCGCCTTTTCTGGGGGAGAATTTCCCGGTTTAAAAATTGGGCAATTGCCGAAAACCGTCCCAATGGATTCTCGTCATGCTTTTAAAAACATTGAAAAACTGATATTGCAAAACCCCTTTAGGAATTCCCCGTTTGTCTAGTTTGTCGTCAATGGTAACGCCTTGTCTGCGAAGTGGGCCCCCCGCCAGGAGTTCTTTACATATTTTTTCCCGAGCTTCGTCTTGGAAGACAGGTATTTCCCCACTTTTTTCAAGATTCGGTTTTTTTCCCCTTGCAAAGGGTTGGCACCCGTCCAACATCCCCGAGGGGGCCTGGACGTGGCTGATTCCGCCCCTGCCCTTTACAGCTGGAGGGCGGGGGTCTGTATCTACTGGAGTGGGCAAGAGATTCCATTTTCCTTTTTTAACTGTCATTTTTTTTTTGCAGTGACCCGACACCAATCATACAAAAAAGGGGTATTGTTCTTGCTATTTATTAAAGTTATGGAAATCCTGCAGTGCTGTCTTTGCTGTCCATCACTTTTTTCACAGCATCCCAAACTCCAAGTTCTCCCCATGCAGGGAAAGGGGAAAAACGTTCCCCCGTCTTTCCCCGCCTTTGGGGAGGTTGAATAAACGTTTTGGGAAATTTATGGGAACGCCCGTCCCTGTTTTTCCGAAAAAACAACAATTTCTTTTTTCCCCTTGATAGTGGGCGAAACAACTGCTATTCGGGCCCTTTGTCCCCAAGAATGCACCCGGGGGTCTCATGCTCCGGCTGGACGGGGGAAGGGGTTTTTTTGAGTCGGGGGCAAGATTTCGGACACTACCCCATTTTCGAAATTTAAATGATTTCCCCAAAAAAAACCCCCCTTTTTGAGACCAGGGGGGCCCGGGCCAGCTCCCTTTCCCCCCAAAAAAAGGGGTTTTTTTCTTTCCCGTGAGGAGAGAGTTTTTTCTGGTGGAGCTGGGGGCCAGGGTTTTCTTCCCCACCCAAAATTCAAAGGGGAAAAGGGGCCGAAAAACGCCCAAAAAAAAAAGCAGTCCAAAACACCAAATTGGGGGCCCCCTTGTTGGTTTTTTTACGTTGAATGCAAAAAGGGTTAAAGAAACAGAGAGAGAGGGGAGGGAGAGAGAGAGAAAGTAAAAAGGTCAACGACGTTCAATTTAAGGGTTTGCGAGATTATTTTTTAGCTTTTGGTTTATGCATTTACTGTATTTGGGCGATGTATTGGTTTCTTTCCCTTTTTATTTAATTTGGGGATCAGTTTTATTTTGTTTCTACCCCCCCCCTCTGTTCCCCTTTACAGGGGGGGCCCCGTTTAATTAAAAAATTTGCTTGTCTTGTCTTTTCTTCTCTCTCTCTCTTTGGGTTTTTTTGATTTGAATGTCCCCTCAAAGATAAACAATAAATCCCAAAAACTGTCATTTTGTTTTCAAATCGAGGGCGAAATAACACCCTTTAAAAATTTAAGAGAAAATTTCATTTTTCCCCATACTAAAATTTTTCATAAAGTGTCATTCTTCTTTTACCCTAAAAAAAGAGAATTGTAACTCGCTCTGAGCTTTTTCATTTTTTTAAAACACTAAAACAAGAGAGGAACTGTTAAGATTAACACAACCCAAAGCCAGGTAATTTCAAAAAAACATTTTTTTATGCAAAAAAATTTTTTTTTCATAATTTTTTAGCTTTTCCGCCGAGCGCGTTTTGTTTTAAATTTTGTTCTTGACCCCTTTTCAGATAGGTCGGGGCCTTTGCAATTAAAAACCCTTTAAGTTTGAGTTTTAAATTTTTCTGTGTGTGTGGGGGTGTGGGTGTGTTTTGGTGTGTGTGGTGGTTTTGGGGTGTGGTGTGTGGTGGTTTCCCGATATGATGGGGGCCTCCGGTAAAGGCTTTGTCAAAAAACAAAAATCGGAGGCATTTGGGGGAAAATTTCAAACCCCTTGTTAAAATGTCTGGGCATCAATCCGAATGGGGGGAAATTTAAAATGGGTGGGATAGAAAATGTCTGGGATCAATAGAATTGGGGGGAATTAAGAATGGAAGGGGTAAAAATTTTTTTTTTTTGTTTGTTTGTTTTTTTGTTTGTTTGTTGTTTTGTTGTTTTTTTGTTTGTTTTTTGTTTTTTGTTTGGTTTTTTTTTTTGTTTTTTTGTTTTTTTGGTTTTTTTTTTTTTTGGGGGGGGGGGGGGGGGAGGGAGGAAAAGAAAAAGAATGGGGGGGGGGAGATATTTATGGGGGGGACAGGGAGAGAACTGCAGGAAAAGGAAAAGCGGGGGGAAAAATGAGCAAATGGGACAGAAGACGGGGAAAAAAAAGACATGGCAAGGGGAAGTCAATGACTTTGGGTTTAAAGAATATCACACGAAGAGGAAGAGTGGGGTTTCCCGGGGGAAAAAACTCCCCAAAACTTTGCGTTTTTCAAATTTTCCCGGGCTTCCCTTTAAGGCATCTCCTAAAACCCAAACCCTTTTCCCCAAACAATAGCATTCTTTTTCCCTTTCCGTTCCCATCAAAAATTTATTCTGAACGCGCGCGCGCGCGTGGTGTGTTGGTTGTTTTGTGTTTGTGTTTGTGTGTGTGTGTGGGGTGTTTTGTGCACGGGTGTTGTTTTCCCCTTTTGTAAGACAGTTCAGTGGGGTTTGCAGGTTGAAGGGGAGAGAGAGAACAAAAGAGTGTCAATTGCACCCTTCTTTGGAGGTGTATGGTATTAAAGGCCCTTTCCTCTTTTTATGGTTTTCATTTTGGTTAAAAAAAATCTTTTTTTGGGATTTGTTTAAACGCTTAGGATTTTTGAGTAAAAAAAAAACGCCATAAAAATCACCTTAAAAATTATCAATTTTTATTATTTTTATTTTCTTATTGTTATTATTATATAAGGGTTTTCAGTTTTGGAATGAAAAAAAATTTGTCAAAAAAACGGTTTCCACAAAGGGGGGGCCGGGGGAAAGGAAATTTTGTTTTCAATGGGGTGTTCTTTTTTTGGCCTTAAAAAAAACACCTGAACCTTTTAGCGTGTCAGTGGGGCCTTTTTTTCTTTTGGCCCGAAATCAACATGGTTTTTCATTTCAGCAGTGTACTGTGGGGGGTTTTTTCTTGGCCCGAAGTCAACATGTTATCATTTCAAACAGTGTCAATGTGGGCCTTTGTTTCCCGGGCCCGAAGTCAACTGTTATCATTTCGCAGTGGCACTGTGGGCCTTTGTTCTTGCCTGAAGCAAAAAATTTTTCAATTTTAGCAGTGTCACGGTGGGCCTTTGTTTTTATGCCCGAAACAGTTTGTTGTTTTGGGGAGGGGGGAAAGTGTGGGGAAATGAAAGGGGCATTTTTAAAAAAAACAACCCCGCAGTCTCCTGGAGGTGTTTTCTTGGTACCATGGTTTAAAAACTAGTGCAGTGGGCTGTGTGTGTGTGTGTGTGTGTTTTGGGTTTGGTTTTGTTTTGGGTGTGGTGTGTGTGTGTGTGTGTGTGTGTGGGGGTTGTGGGGTGTGTGCTTTAGAAGAGAGAGAGAGAACCCAAGACTCAAGACTCAAAAACTTTTTCTCCCAAGGGTAGAGATTTTAGGCAGTGCCCCCCTTCCAATCTGTCCTTGCTATTCTACAACATTTTAAATAAACAACTGCCCTATTAATAATGACAAAAACAATGGAAAAAAAAAAAAAAATATAAATTTTTAAAAAAGCAACATTATAAAAATTTAAAAATAACAATAGTAAAAAGAATAATTTAATTTTTTAAAAAAAAAAAACCATTTAAAAAAATTTTTCACAAAAAACAGTAAAACCCGTACACACATTTCGCCGCGCGCTACATGCATTCCACCCCACACATACCCCGCACGCATGCGGGATACCCACATCCACCACCACAAACACCCCACAACACACCCCAAAAACACACCCACACCCAAACCCCATTTTCATTAGATAAAATAGAGGCAAGCTAAAATAGGGGGTTGAGACTTTGATCAAAAGGTTAGATTTTTGTTTAAGTAAATGTTTAAGTTTCTGCTTTATTTGAAGGCGGCAGTGGGTTGACATTTTTGGCAGACGGGGGAAAAAGGGTCCCACAGATGGACCAAAAAATGCCCAAAAATGATTTAAAAAAATCAAACGGGACAAAAGTGGTAGAATGTAATTATTTGAATAATTTTTCGCGTTTTTTTGCCTTTTGGAAAAAACTCAGCAAGATATGTGGCGCCAAAGTTTTTATGGCCTTTTAAACATTAGTACTGCCTATTTTAGGTCAATTTGGGTCTGCAGTGGTAAAATCATTAGTTTTTTGGGGAAATTTTTCCCCTGGGGTTTATAGGAATTTTTCGGGAAGAATCAGCTTAAATTCCCCCTCTAGCTTGAGTTGATCTTTTTTTTTTTGATTTTCCAGGACCACTCCCGACAGTGGACGCATAAATTGAGTGTGAAAAGGGAATGGGCTTCAAAAATAATTTCCCGGGGGGTTTGGGTTTAACATAATAACTGAGTTTATTGAGAAAAAAAAAATTGCGAGCCAACTGTTTTTTAAACCGATTTATATGTATTGCCCCTTTAAAGGGTTTTCTTTAAGGGTCACGCCAAAACAGGTTTTTCGGGAAAAAGCCCCCGACAAGGTTTACTCATTTTTAGGGCCAAAATAAGATGCTGCGTTTATGTTTTTTTTTCTCTTGCGGGCCCTACATTTTTGTTTTGGGGCGGAATTTAAAACCCTTGGGTTTTTGCACCCATTTTAAGACTCAGTGATACTTTTTTGTAACGATAAATTTTTACAGGAAAGTTTTTTATCACTACAGGGAAGAGAACTATCGTCCCGAAAAAGATCACGTTAAACATTGTGAGATATTCTTTGGGAGGTTTATTTTTAAAAATTAAGGGGAAAGAGGTTCCCAAAGGAAAAGGCCTTGTGGAACGCCCCAAACTCACTATTCCTCAGGGGGAAAAGTACCGTTTTAAATAAAAACGGGGTCCCCGTTTTAAGAAAGACTGAAAGAAGGTGAAACTGCCGGATTTTGAACAAAGCAGTCATTTTTTTTTAAAAAATATGTTTTGGTCTACAAATCCCAAACCCTTTTTAAAATCCCAGGGGAAAAAAGTTCCAGGGGAGTTTTCTTTTGTTGATGGCTAAAAGCCAGGGTTTACAGAGGCGTTTAAGCCGTGTGGCCCCCATGATTTTGACGAAAGCCCGACTGAAAAAGGGGGGGAAAAAAGTTTGTGATGTTCCTTTTGTTTAGTTAGGGGTTTTGAAAAGCATTTTGGGGGTTTCTTTTTCAAGGAAAAAAAGAAAAAATTTGGGCTAAAATTGGGTTTTAAAACAGTGAGTTTTCTTGATTTTGGGTATTGGGGAAACCCTTTTTTCTTTCCTTTTGGCCACATGGGGAAAACATTCTATCAAAACACAAATTTAAAAAAAATAGGAAGGGTATCAAAATTTTTAAGGGTTTGAGCAAGCTTAAGTATAGAAAACATTTTTAAATTATCTGGACCCATTGCTTTTTTTTTTTTTTAAGTTTTGGGAAAATTTAAAGGGAAACCAAATTTTAAAAGCAAGTAAGGGGTGATAAAAGAAACCTTTGTATTTTAAACGTTTTTTTCAAAACGATGAAAGAACAGCTGGGGTTTTACCGATTAAAAAAAGTGACACTGGGAGCCTTTGTATGATTCAGTTACCTGAAGGAAAAAGATTGTTTAAAATGTTAGCGACCACATAGTGCGTTATCTGATTTCTTTCTCGGGCTTTTTCAGTTTTTCATTTAAAAGCACCCATAAAAGATGCCCCGTACCCGGGTTTATCAGTTTCCTAAAAGCCCCGATTTTGATTTTCTAACTAACTGATACTCGGGTTTTAGAGGGGAGAGGAGAGAGAGAGAGGGGGAAAAAAAAAGAGAGGAGAGAGGAGAGGAGAGGAAAAAGGGGAGAGAGAGAAGGCAGAAAAGACAACAGACAGACGACAGGGATACCCTACTTTTTTTCAAATTGCGCATTTCTGTTCTAATTTGGTTTCAATGTTACAGAAAATGTCCCCGTGTGTTGTCCCGGGCCCCCTCTTCTCTCTCTCTCTCTCTTTTCTCACCTCTCTCTCTCTCTCTCTCTTTTTCCTCTCTCCTCTCTCTCTCCCTCACCACCAAAACACACACACGCCCGCCCCCACGCACGCACGCCCCCCCGCCCGCACGCCCCGCACGCACACAAAACCCCACACACACAACACACACCACACACACACACACAAAACACACACACACACACACACACACACGGTTCCCTTTTCCGCCGACGAAACACTTTTTAAATGAGAAAGCAGGTGACCGACCCTTTGTTTTCGGTGTCCACTAAAAGGGCATAAACAGCACCCGGGGGGAAGACCGGCAGAAAAAACAAAAAAAAAAACAAGAAACGAACACCACCAACAACAAAACACACAATGCCCTAAAATTTTCATAAAAAAAGAGAAGAATCAGCAAAGGATCTGGGTCATGGACATTTTTTTCCTTTTTTAAGGGGTGGGGGGCGGCGGGGGGTGGGGGGGGGGGGGGGGGGGACGAAGGGGAGGTAGGGGGTCAGGGGGAAGGGGGGTGGGCGGGGGGGGTGGTGGGAGGGGGGGGGGCCCTCCTGGCAAATAAAGGGGGGCAATGCTGGGGAATGGCCCGTGTGGAAGGGGGCACCTATTTCCTGTCTGGGGGAGGGAGAGAGGGAGGGGGGAGGAGGGGAAAGGAGGGGGAGAGGAATGGGGAGTTTAAAAAGGGCACGCTATTTTCCCGTCTACGGAGGGAAGGGGAGGGAGGGGGGGAGGGGGGGGGAGAAGGGAGGGGAAGGGGGGAGGGGAAAGGGAAAGGGCATATGGGGGGACACGCTTTTTCCTGTTGGGGGGGGGAGGGAGGGGGGAGGGGGGGAAAGGAAAGGGGGAGGGAAAGGAGGGAAGAGGGGAAGGGCTTTTGGAAGGAACGCTATTGCTGTTGGAGGGGGGGAGGGGGGAGGGGGGGAGGGGGGGGAGGGGGGAAGGAAAGGGAGTATGGAGGGGCAGTTTGCCTGTCTGGAGGGGGGGAGAGAGGGGGGGGAGGAAGGGGGAGGGATGGGCAGTGTGGAAGGGACACGCAATTGCCTTTGGAGGGAGGGGGGAGGGGGGGGAAAGGAGGGGGGGGAAGGGGTGGGCATTGGAAGGGACACGGGTTTGCCTTCTGGGGGGGGGAGGGAGGGAGGGGGGAGAGAAGGGGGAGGAGAGGGATGGGCGTGTGGGGGACACGCTATTGCCCCTCTGGAGGGGGGGAGGGAAGGAGGGGGGGGGAGGAGGGGGGGTGGAAGGGGCACGCTATTGCCTGTTTGGGGGGAGGGAGGGAGGGAGGGGGGGGGAAGGGGAGGAGGGGGGTGGGGGGGAAGGGGCACGCTATTTCCTTCTGGGGAGGGAAGGGGGGAGGGGGGGGGGGGGAGGAGGGAGGGGGAAGGGGGGAGAGAGGAATGGCAGTATGGGAAGGGCACCTTTGCCGTCTGGAGGGGAGGGGGGGGAGGGGGGGAGGGGGAAGGAGGGGGGAAGGGAAAGGGCAGTAGGAAGGGGGAAAGTTGCCGTCTGGAGGGAGGGAGAGGGGGGGGGAGGGAGGGAGGGGAAAGGGGGAGGGGGGGGAAGGGGGGAGGAGAGGGATGGCAGTGTGGAAGGGGCACGCAATTGCCTTTGGGGAGGGGGGGAGGGGGGGAGGGAAGGAGGAGGAGAGGGATGGGGGTGTAAGGGACCCGCTATTGGTCTGGGGGGAGGGGGGAGGGGGAGGGGGAGAAGGAGGGGGAGAGGGATGGGCAGTGGGAAGGGGCATTGCCGTCTGGGGGGGAGGGGGGGGAAGGAGGGGGAGGGGATGGCAGTGTGGGGGACACGCTATTGCCCGTTGGAGGGGGGGGGGAGGGGGGGGGGGGGGGGAAGGGGGGAGGAGAGGAGGGCATGTGGAAGGGACACGTATTGCCCTTTTGGAAGGGGGGGGGGAAGGAGGAGGAAGGGAGGGCAGTGTGGAAGGCACGCTATTGCCCGTCGGAAGGGGGAAGGGGGGAGGAGAGGGATGGGCATTGGAAACCGCTTTGCCTGTCTGGGGGGGAGGGGGGGAGGGGGAGTAGGGGGGGTGGGCGTGTGGAAGGGGAAGAATTTCCCTTTGGGGGAGGGAGGAAAGGGGGGAGGAGAAGGGTTTTGGGAGGTGGAAAGGGGAAACCCATTGCCTTTGGAGGGAGGGAGGGAAGGAGGGGGAGGGGAGGGAAGTGTGGGGAAGGGACAGCTATTGTGTCGGGGGAGGGGGGGAGGAGGGAGAGGAGAGGGATAGTGTGGAAGGGGACCTATTGCCTGTCTGGGGGAGGGGGGGAAAAGGGGGGAAGGGGTGGGGTTTTGGGGGGAAGGGAACGCAAATTTATGTCGGGGGGGGGGGGAAGGGGAGGGAGGGATGGGGAGTGTGGAAGGGACCGCTTTTCCGTTTGGGGGGGGGAGGGGAAGGGGGGAGGAGGGGATGGGGGTGTGGGAAGGGGCACCAAATTTCCTTCGGGGGGAGGGGGGGGGAGGGGGGGGAGGAGGGAGGGGGAGGGGGGGGAAGAGGGGTTTGGGGGGAAATGGGGGGGGGGGGGGGAAGGGCCGCTATTCGTCGGGGGGGGGGGGAGGGGGGGGGGAGGGAAAGGGGGGGGAAGTTAAAAGATTTTTGGGGGGGGGGGGGGGAATAAACAAAAAA
>JAFLJL010017307.1:0-10742 GCA_018398815.1 Conus ventricosus | reverse complement strand
TGCGGGATGTGGATTTTATGCCAGAAATATAACTCGGTTTTAAAAGACTTAGAGAACAGTTAAAGACTGTAGTTTTATTTCACATGAAAGACAGAGACTCATTTGAAGAATGTTTGCGCGAAAATGATGTTATTGAAAATGACCAGGAAAAACATAGGATTAAACAAAAACTGAAATCTGAAAAGTTTAGTAAATTAGTATTGAAAACGGATAACCCTGCACAGTATGTTTGTTTGTAGATAATCGTTATTTTTGGTTATTGAAGTCTTACTTGTCAGAGAACAGTAATATGCTGATTTTAGGTCACTTTCGCCCGAAAACTCGGTGGAGGGTGAAAGTGGCTTAGAGTCGGCCTTTTCCTGTTCTCTACGTGCATTGTAAACACGCCATCTTTCGCTTTCCCACTGCCCACGTGCATTGTGAACACGCCCCATGGAAAAAGGCTGTTTTCACTCCCCATGGAAAAAGGCTGTTTTCACTCCCCATGGAAAAAGGCTGTTTTCACTCCCCATGGAAACAGGCTGTTTTCACTCCCCATGGAAAAAGGCGGTTTTCACTCCCCATGGAAAAAGGCTGTTTTCACTCCCCATGGAAAAAGGCTGTTTTCACTCCCCATGGAAACAGGCTGTTTTCACTCCCCATGGAAAAAGGCTGTTTTCACTCCCCATGGAAACAGGCTGTTTCACTCCCCATGGAAACAGGCTGTTTTCACTCCCCATGGAAACAGGCTGTTTTCACTCCCCATGGAAACAGGCTGTTTTCACTCCCCATGGAAACAGGCTGTTTTCACTCCCCATGGAAACAGGCTGTTTTCACTCCCCATGGAAACAGGCTGTTTTCACTCCCCATGGAAACAGGCTGTTTTCACTCCCCATGGAAAAAGGCTGTTTTCACTCCCCATGGAAAAAGGCTGTTTTCACTCACGTTTGGTGGTGTGTGTTTCGCTGGGATACAGATCCAAAATCACAGAGAAATATCTGCTGTGATTAAATGGTAAAATACTGTACGATAAATTCTTGTTGTCCTTTTTTTTCTTCATCATCACATCGTATTCCGAATTATGTGGATACAAAATATATCCAAACATTTTTCATCCTTAACCACACACACAAACGAATAAAACGATTATACACAGTCCAGCTTTAGAATATTGTCATGAATCAGAGATGGCGGAGGATGGGGGGAAGGGTGGAGGAGGAAGAAGGGGAGGGGCGTGTGGGGTGATTTAAGAATGGTTAATCATGACGGTCACCCCATACGCCCCTCCCCTTCCCCTTACAATGCACGTGGACAGTGGGAAAGCGAAAGATGGCGTGCTTACAATGCACGTAGACAGTGGGAAAGCGAAAGATGGCGTGTTTACAATGCACGTGGACAGTGGGAAAGCGAAAGATGGCGTGTTTACAATGCACGTAGACAGTGGGAAAGCGAAAGATGGCGTGTTTACAATGCACGTAAGACAGTGGGAAAGCGAAAGATGGCGTGTTTACAATGCACGTGGACAGTGGGAAAGCGAAAGATGGCGTGTTTACAATGCACGTGGACAGTGGGAAAGCGAAAGATGGCGTGTTTACAATGCACGTGGACAGTGGGAAAAGCGAAAGATGGCGTGTTTACAATGCACGTGGACAGTGGGAAAGCGAAAGATGGCGTGCTTACAATGCACGTAGACAGTGGGAAAGCGAAAGATGGCGTGTTTACAATGCACGTGGACAGTGGGAAAGCGAAAGATGGCGTGTTTACAATGCACGTAGACAGTGGGAAAGCGAAAGATGGCGTGCTTACAATGCACGTAGACAGTGGGAAAGCGAAAGATGGCGTGTTTACAATGCACGTGGACAGTGCGAAAGCGAAAGATGGCGTGTTTACAATGCACTGGACAGTGGCAAAGCGAAAGATGGCGTGTTTACAATGCCCGTGGACAGTGGGAAAGCGAAAGATGGCGTGCTTACAATGCACGTAGACAGTGGGAAAGCGAAAGATGGCGTGCTTACAATGAACGTGGACAGTGGGAAAGCGAAAGATGGCGTGTTTACAATGCACGTAGACAGTGGGGAAAGCGAAAGATGGCGTGTTTACAATGCACGTGGACAGTGGGAAAGCGAAAGATGGCGTGTTTACAATGCACGTAGACAGTGGGAAAGCGAAAGATGGCGTGTTTACAATGCACGTGGACAGTGGGAAAGCGAAAGATGGCGTGTTTACAATGCACGTGGACAGTGGGAAAGCGAAAGATGGCGTGTTTACAATGCACGTGGACAGTGGGAAAGCGAAATATGGCGTGTTTACAATGCACGTGAACAGTGAGAAAGCGAAAGATGGCGTGTTTACAATGCACGTGGACAGTGGGAATTGATGGGAGTGTTTACAATGCACGTGGACAGTGCGAAAGCGAAAGATGGCGTGTTTACAATGCACGTGGACAGTGGGAAAGCGAAAGATGGCGTGTTTACAATGCATATGGACAGTGGGAATTGATGGGGAGTGTTTACAATGCACGTGGACAGTGGGAATTGATGGGGAGTGTTTACAATGCACGTGGACAGTGGAAAAGCGAAAGATGGGTGTTTACAATGCACGTGGACAGTGGGAAAGAGAAAGATGGCGTGTTTACAATGCACGTGGACAGTGGGAAAGCGAACGATGGAGTGTTTACAATGCACGTGCACAATGGCGATTGATGGGGACTGTTTACAATGCACGTGGACAGTGGGAAAGCGAAAGATGGCGTTTTTAAATTGCACGTGGACAGTGGGAATTGATGGGGAGTGTTTACAATGCACGTGGACAGTGGGAAAGCGAAAGATGGCGTGTTTAAATTGCACGTGGACAGTGGGAAAGCGAACGATGGCGTGTTTACAATGCACGTGGACAGTGGGAATTGATGGGGAGTGTTTACAATGCACGTGGACAGTGGGAAAGCGAAAGATGGCGTGTTTACAATGCACGTGGACAGTGGGGAGTATTTACAATGCACGTGGACAGTGGGAAAGCGAAAGATGGCGTGTTTACAATGGACGTGGACAGTAGGAAAGAGAAAGATGGCGTGTTTACAATGCACGTGAACAGTGAGAATTGATGGGCATGTTTTACAATGCACGTGGACAGTGCGAAAGCGAAAGATGGCGTGCTTACAATGCACGTGGACAGTGGGAAAGCGAAAGATGGCGTGTTTACAATGCCCGTGGACAGTGGGAAAGCGAAAGATGGCGTGTTTACAATGCACGTGGACAGTGGGAAAGCGAAAGATGGCGTGTTTACAATGCACGTGGACAGTGGGAAAGCGAAAGATGGCTTGTTTACAATGCACGTGGACAGTGGGAAAGCGAAAGATGGCGTGTTTACAATGCACGTGGACAGTGCGAAAGCGAAAGATGGCGTGTTTACAATGCACGTGGACAGTGGGAAAGCAAAAGATGGCGTGTTTACAATGCACGTGGACAGTGGGAAAGCGAAAGATGGCGTGTTTACAATGCACATGGACAGTGGGAAAGCGAAAGATGACGTGTTTTACAATGCACGTGGACAGTGGGAATTACTGGAAGTGTTTACAATGCACGAGGACAGTGTGAAAGCGAATGATGGCGTGTTTACAATGTACGTGGACAGTGGAATTGATGGGGAGTGTTTACAATGCACGTGGACAGTGGTAATTGATTGGGGAGTGTTTACAATGCACGTGGACAGTGGGAAAGCAAACGATGGCGCGTTTACAATGCACGTGGACAGTGGGAATTGATGGGGAGTGTTTACAATGCACGTGGACATTGGGAATTTGATGGGGAGTGTTTACAATGCACGTGGACAGTGGAAAGCGAAAGATGGCGTGTTTACAATGCACGTGGACAGTGGGAATTGATGGGGAGTGTTTACAATGCACGTGAACAGTAGGAATTGATGGGGAGTGTTTACAATGCACGTGGACAGTGGGAATTGATGGGGAGTGTTTACAATGCACGTTGACAGTGGGAAAGCGAAAGATGGCGTGTTTAAATTGCACGTGGACAGTGGGAATTGATGGGGAGTGTTTACAATGCACGTGAACAGTGAGAAAGCGAAAGATGGCGTGTTTACAATGCACGTCGACCGTGGGAATTGATGGGGAGTGTTTACAATGCACGTGGACAGTGGGAAAGCGAAAGATGGCGTGTTTACATGCACGTGAACAGTGGGAATTGATGGGGAGTGTTTACAATGTACGTGGACAGTGGAATTGATGGGGAGTGTTTTACAATGCACGTGGACAGTGGGAATTGATGGGGAGTGTTTACAATGCACGTGGACAGTTGGAAAGCGAAAGATGGCGTGTTTACAATGCACGTGAACAGTGAGAAAGCGAAAGATGGCGTGTTTACAATGCACGTGGACAGTGGGAATTGATGGGGAGTGTTTACAATGCACGTGGACAGTGCGAAAGCGAAAGATGGCGTGTTTACAATGCACGTGGACAGTGGGAAAGCGAAAGATGGCGTGTTTACAATGCATATGGACAGTGGAATTGATGGGAGTGTTTACAATGCACGTGGACAGTGGAATTGATGGGGAGTGTTTACAATGCACGTGGACAGTGGGAAAGCGAAAGATGGTGTGTTTACAATGCACGTGGACAGTGGGAAAGAGAAAGATGGCGTGTTTACAATGCACGTGGACAGTGGGAAAGCGAACGATGGAGTGTTTACAATGCACGTGCACAATGGCGATTGATGGGGACTGTTTACAATGCACGTGGACAGTGGGAAAGCGAAAGATGCGTTTTTAAATTGCACGTGGACAGTGGGAATTGACGGGAGTGTTTACAATGCACGTGGACAGTCGGAAAGCGAAAGATGGCGTGTTTAAATTGCACGTGGACAGTGGAAAGCGAACGATGGCGTGTTTACAATGCACGTGGACAGTGGGAATTGATGGGGAGTGTTTACAATGCACGTGGACAGTGGGAAAGCGAAAGATGGCGTGTTTACAATGCACGTGGACAGTGGGGAGTATTTACAATGCACGTGGACAGTGGGAAAGCGAAAGATGGCGTGTTTACAATCGACGTGGACAGTAGGAAAGAGAAAGATGGCGTGTTTACAATGCACGTGAACAGTGGGAATTGATGGGGAGTGTTTACAATGCACGTGACAGTGTGAAAGCGAAAGATCGCGTGTTTACAATGCACGTGGACAGTGGGAAAGCGAAAGATGGCGTGTTTACAATGCACGTGGACAGTGGGAAAGCGAAAGATGGCGTGTTTACAATGCACGTGGACAGTGGGAAAGCGAAAGATGGCGTGTTTACAATGCACGTGGACAGTGGAAAGGCGACAGATGGCGTGTTTACAATGCACGTGCACATTGGGAATTGATGGGGAGTGTTTACAATGCACGTGACAGTGGGAAGGCGAAAGATGGCGGGTCTGAGAAAGGACTCTTCCCCTTCGTCCCCTGTCCATGAAGTCAGGGAACCAGTCTCACGTGTCATCGCGCTGCCAGCTGGTGTCTCTTTGTCTGCTGTTTCTAAAATAGGCACACACAGAGTGTGTGTGTGTGTGTGTGTGTGTGTGTGTGTGTGTGTGTGTGTGTGTGGTGTGTGTGTGTGTGTGTGTGTGGTGTGTGTGTGTGTGTGTGTGTGTGTGCGTGCGCGCAGATATGGGCGCCCCACTCAACTACAACAACGTCTTGGAAACGTTGGCGGGAAATTGCAAGACGCTCGTAAAACTTCTAGCATCACACGGAATGGAGGGAATTCAGGATGGAAAGGCAGCGACTTACTTGCTGAAAGGGATTGAGAGGGAGGGGGTGGGAGGGAGATGGCTTGCAGCAGAATGAGAGAAAAGGGGACAGAAGGGGATTTATGGAGGTGTAGGGAAGGCTCAGACATAAGGTGAAAGCAGTGTTATGTCATCAGGAGAAAGGAATGGGCGAGGGAAATATGAGGTGACTTTGGCCTGGTCAACATGGAACTACTTGGCTAGAAAGAAAGTGGGGGTGGAAGGGGGGGGGGGCGCACACACACACACACACACACACACACACACACACACACACACACACACACACACACACACACACACACACAGAGTTCTGGCACCAAAATTCGTGAACATCGTGACCAGAGTTCCCCACATAAGGGGCCAGAAATAACTTCTCTACCGCTGAGCGTGTTCCTTTCTCATCTATCATTTCAGTGGTATCAGCGTGGGTTTGTGTTCCTGCTCAGGTCATCTCGTTTGGTGAGAAAGGGAGAAGGTGAGAAGGATCTGACCGTGCATGAAATGTAACTAGCTGCAACCACACTGGCGCAGCTCTCTCTCTCTCTCCTCTCTCTCTCTCTCTCTCTCCTCTCTCTCTCTCTCTCTCTCTCTCTCTCCCTCTCTCCCTCTCTCTCGTAGAACTTGTAATTAAATCAGTTGCGAAATTCATCACAGAAGCATTGAAAATTAGACAGATGAAGGATAGTGAAATTTAAGATAATGCATTATAAGAGATATCTGAATGAATATTATCATTCATCGCAAGTGGAAGAGATCAGTAAGATACATTGTCATCATTTGATCGAGTGGATGGTCGAGTCAGTCTTTTTTCTTTTTCTTTTTTTTTCTAATTGCATTACTCCTGTGCGTGAGGACATAAGGAATGTTATGAATTTATTTGTTTTTAACCTTTGATTTGGTGCACACTACGAATGTGCGTGTACTATTTGTTTGCAGGAAAGGAAGAGGGAAATGTTATTGTTCTGTTACCTCTCCCCCCCCAAGTCAAAAGACCTCTTTGGTAATGACAATAAAATATCAAAGTGTCAAAGTGTCAAGTCTCTCTCTCTCCTCTCTCTCCTCTCTCTCACTCCTCTCTCTCTCTCTCTCTCTCCTCTCTCTCTCTCTCTCTCTTTCTCTTATGTACCTTCTATGTTAATGTTAAATGCCATGCCTTGCTTCTGCCTCCCGCTTCCTTTCTCCCTCACTCTGTCTCTCACTGCTATTTTTTTGTTAACTCTCTCCCTCACTCTCTCTCTCCTCCTCTCTCTCTCTCTCTCTCCCTCTCTCTCTCTCTCTCTCCTCCTCTCTCTCTCTCTCTCTCTCTCTCTCTTGTGCCCCCCACCCCACCATATCCCACCCCTTCTGTCTGTGTTCACTCTTGTACATTAGGTTTGTTGCATTTGGTATTATTATATTTCAGAATTTGTATCTTTTCTTTCTTTTCTTTTGGCCCCGGAGGGCTGGATGTAAAAAAAGCAGTTATGCTTACTCCACTACCCTCTGAAAATAAAATTCGTTCGTTCGTTCGTTCTCTCTCTCTCTCTCCTCTCTCTCTCTCTCCTCTCTCTCTCTCTCTCTCTCTCTCTCTCTCTCTCTCTCTCTCCTCTCTCTCTCTCTCTCTCTCTCTCTCTCCTCTCTCTCTCTCTCTCTCTCCTCTCTCTCTCTCTCTCTCTCTCTCTCTCTCTCAGAGTACAGTGCTCTACAAAGCTGATTTATCATCACTGTCGGTGTTAAAGAAGAGCAGGGTGAATGATGAACGGAGTTTCTGCAGTGTCCGCTGCACAGACAGTGACGGCCAGGCGGTAAACAGCTGCCACGTGCGTGACTGGCTGAAAATAACAGGAGGCTCATAAACTGTCTGGCATAAAAACAAAAAATTAATGTGGGTGGGGTGGGGGGATGGGTGCAGTCACAACAAGGGAAGATGCAGAGTCATTTCAAATACTTTTCTCTGTGGGGGGATGAAAGGGACACGAAGGCGATATGGCGGAGGGAAGGTAAGGGGTGGGGTGGGGGGCGTGTGCTGTGGACGTAATGTGGTGGGGAAGTTTGAGGAAAGGGCAGTATGGAGAGGAGATACTGGTGCCTGTCTGGAGGAGAAGGAGGGCCATGGAGATGCTGGTGCCTGTCTGGAGGAGGAGGGCCATGGAGATGCTGGTGCCTGTCTGGAGGAGGAGGGCCATGGAGATGCTGGTGCCTGTCTGGAGGAGGAGGGCCATGGAGATGCTGGTGCCTGTCTGGAGGAGGAGGGCCATGGAGATGCTGGTGCCTGTCTGGAGGAGGAGGAGGGCCATGGGGATGCTGGTGCCTGTCTGGAGGAGGAGGGCCATGGAGATGCTGGTGCCTGTCTGGAGGAGGAGGGCCATGGGATGCTGGTGCCTGTCTGGAGGAGGAGGGCCATGGAGATGCTGGTGCCTGTCTGGAGGAGGAGGGCCATGGGGATGCTGGTGCCTGTCTGGAGGAGGAGGAGGGCCATGGAGATGCTGGTGCCTGTCTGGAGGAGGAGGGCCATGGAGATGCTGGTGCCTGTCTGGAGGAGGAGGGCCATGGAGATGCTGGTGCCTGTCTGGAGGAGGAGGAGGGCCATGGGATGCTGGTGCCTGTCTGGAGGAGGAGGGCCATGGAGATGCTGGTGCCTGTCTGGAGGAGGAGGGCCATGGGGATGCTGGTGCCTGTCTGGAGGAGGAGGGCCATGGGGATGCTGGTGCCTGTCTGGAGGAGGAGGGCAATAGGGATGCTGGTGCCTGTCTGGAGGAGGAGGCCATAGGGATGCTGGTGCCTGTCTGGAGGAGGAGGAGGGCCATGGAGATGCTGGTGCCTGTCTGGAGGAGGAGGGCCATGGAGATGCTGGTGCCTGTCTGGAGGAGGAGGGCCATGGAGATGCTGGTGCCTGTCTGGAGGAGGAGGGCCATGGAGATGCTGGTGCCTGTCTGGAGGAGGAGGGCCATGGAGATGCTGGTGCCTGTCTGGAGGAGGAGGGCCATGGGGATGCTGGTGCCTGTCTGGAGGAGGGGCCATGGAGATGCTGGTGCCTGTCTGGAGGAGGAGGGCCATGGAGATGCTGGTGCCTGTCTGGAGGAGGAGGGCCATGGGGATGCTGGTGCCTGTCTGGAGGAGGAGGGACATGGGGATGCTGGTGCCTGTCTGGAGGAGGAGGGCCATGGGGATGCTGGTGCCTGTCTGGAGGAGGAGGGCCATGGGGATGCTGGTGCCTGTCTGGAGGAGGAGGGCCATGGAGATGCTGGTGCCTGTCTGGAGGAGGAGGGCCATGGGGATGCTGGTGCCTGTCTGGAGGAGGAGGGCCATGGAGATGCTGGTGCCTGTCTGGAGGAGGAGGGCCATGGGGATGCTGGTGCCTGTCTGGAGGAGGAGGGCCATGGGGATGCTGGTGCCTGTCTGGAGGAGGAGGGCCATGGAGATGCTGGTGCCTGTCTGGAGGAGGAGGGCCATGGAGATGCTGGTGCCTGTCTGGAGGAGGAGGAGGGCCATGGAGATGCTGGTGCCTGTCTGGAGGACGAGGAGGGCCATGGGGATGCTGGTGCCTGTCTGGAGGAGGAGGAGGGCCATGGAGATGCTGGTGCCTGTCTGGAGGAGGAGGGCCATGGAGATGCTGGTGCCTGTCTGGAGGAGGAGGAGGGCCATGGAGATGCTGGTGCCTGTCTGGAGGAAGAGGGCCATGGAGATGCTGGTGCCTGTCTGGAGGAGGAGGGCCATGGAGATGCTGGTGCCTGTCTGGAGGAGGAGGGCCATGGAGATGCTGGTGCCTGTCTGGAGGAGGAGGGCCATGGCGATGCTGGTGCCTGTCTGAGGAGGGAGGGCCATGGGGATGCTGGTGCCTGTCTGGAGGAGGAGGAGGGCCATGGGGATGCTGGTGCCTGTCTGGAGGAGGAGGAGGGCCATAGGGATGCTGGTGCCTGTCTGGAGGAGGAGGAGGGCCATGGGATGCTGGTGCCTGTCTGGAGGGGGATGGCCATGGAGATGCTGGTGCCTGTCTGGAGGAGGGCCATGGGGATGCTGGTGCCTGTCTGGAGGGGATGGCCATGGAGATGCTGGTGCCTGTCTGGAGGAGGAGGGCCATGGAGATGCTGGTGCCTGTCTAGAGGAGGAGGGCCATGGGGATGCTGGTGCCTGTCTAGAGGAGGAGGGCCATCGGGATGCTGTCTAGAGGAGGAGGGCCATCGGGATGCTGTCTAGAGGAGAGGGCCATGGGGATGCTGTCTAGAGGAGGAGGGCCATGGGGATGCTGTCTAAGGAGGAGGGCCATGGGGATGCTGTCTAGAGGAGGAGGGCCATGGGGATGCTGTCTAGAGGAGGAGGTCATGGGGATGCTGTCTAGAGGAGGAGGGCCATGGGGATGCTGTCTAGA
This sequence comes from Conus ventricosus, assembly GCA_018398815.1. Taxonomy (NCBI): domain Eukaryota; kingdom Metazoa; phylum Mollusca; class Gastropoda; order Neogastropoda; family Conidae; genus Conus; species Conus ventricosus. The sequence goes on along the minus strand of JAFLJL010017307.1, from coordinate 639 downwards.
GGAGGAGGGCCATCGGGATGCTGTCTAGAGGAGGAGGGCCATGGGGATGCTGGTGCCTGTCTGGAGGAGGAGGGCCATGGAGATGCTGGTGCCTGTCTAGAGGAGGGCCATGGAGATGAGGTGCCTGTCTGGAGGAGGAGGGCCATGGAGATGAGGTGCCTGTCTGGAGGAGGAGGGCCATGGAGATGAGGTGCCTGTCTGGAGGAGGGCCATGGGGATGCTGGTGCCTGTCTGGAGGAGGAGGAGGCCATGGAATGCTGGTGCCTGTCTGGAGGAGGAGGAGGCCATGGGGATGCTGGTGCCTGTCTGGAGGAGGAGGGCCATGGAGATGCTGGTGCCTGTCTAGAGGAGGAGGGCCATGGAGATGCTGGTGCCTGTCTAGAGGAGGAGGGCCATGAGGATGGGGGAAAGGCGAGACGAAGACGCGTGCTCGGGTGTGCTGTAGGGTGTGTGTGTGTGTGTGTGTGTGTGTGTGTGTGTGTGTGTGTGTGTTGTGTGTATAGTGGGTGAGGTGGGTGAGGATGAGGAATGGTCGAGATGAAGGCCTGGTAACGGCGAAACACGGCCTTGTTTATGATCCTGTTTGTCTGCACGGTTTTTACACACACCATCAATCCATCATCGGAACACTGGCAGATC
>JAFLJL010017305.1:51810-66114 GCA_018398815.1 Conus ventricosus | reverse complement strand
TTTCATGGGGGGGTTTCATTACCCCCACAATGCATGTGCAGCGCTCCATCACATGTAGTATGTGATATGAATCATTTCCCATGCCACTACTAAAAAGGAAGAATATTCATGTGGCTTGACTAGTGTAGCGGGCGTCCCCAAATAATTGTGAGAATGACTCATTAAAGAAAGAAGGTGGTCATTGGGTGTGAAAGTGACCACTGAGAGATAGTTTAATAAGGGCTGGTAAGGTGCTGGTCATGTGTTTTGAACACTGAGTATGCACTCACTAGAGGAGGGAGGAAAGAATCAGTTTTAGCCCAGCAGATGGCCTAGAGACTCGAACCTGTCAGGACGCTGGTCCTCACTGCTGACCAATCATTACCAGGTGAGCCATAGATAGTTGGGAAAGCTACAGGGGAAAACCTAAAGAAAAGGGAAAGAAAGATTCATAATTAAATTGGGAAGCAGGTTACTAACACGAACCTTATTCGTGTTTCAGCCCTTCACCCTTCGCCCTCACCCTTCACCTTTCACCTTTCACCCCATGAGGTGGTTAAAGATGGCCATGGTGTGGGGATCACACCGGTAGTTCAGCCCCAGCAATTAAAAGACTCCAGGGAGCGGAGTTGGAACTCGTCACCTCTCCAGTGACAGGAGAACTCAAGGAGAGGAGTGGGAACTCATATCTCCAGTGACGGAGGAATCAAAGGGGCGATTACGCTGTCTGAGAGAGACAGGGAATTATGACAGTATGAAACGAGTCTGAATTCTGATGCAGGCATAGCATCAAGGATGAAAGAAGTATTTATTCTCCTGGTCTGGATCTTGAGCCAGTGTTATGTGAAGGCCATGACTTTACAAAAACGTGTATTGATGTAACTGGAAAATTGGTTACAAGAGTCATGTATAAAATCTGTTTATAATTGTTTGATGTGATTTAGTAAATGTTTTTTTCCCTGAAGGAGAGGGGAGAAGAAAAACATTCGGTAGTGCGCCTTTTGGTTGATTGGAAAGATTGCGTGTGCGTGTGGAGTAAATGCTGTCATGAATGCATGTGTGCAAAAGTGACAGTGTGACAACAGTGTGAGACTAGTTACAGGTTTGTTACATTTTGACAGTGTTAGACTGGTTACAGGTTTGTTACATTTTGACAGTGTGAGACTGGTTACAGGTTTGTTACATTTGACAGTGTGAAGACTGGTTACAGGTTTGTGACATTTTGACAGTGTTAGACTGGTTACAGTGTTTGTGACATTTTGACAGTGTTAGACTGGTTCATGTCGTTACACCTACCAGTGTTAGACTGTTCAAGTTACATTTTGACATGTGAGAACTGGATACAGGTTTGTGACATTTGACAGTTTTAGATGGTTACAGGTTTGTGACATTTTGACAGTGTTAGACTGGTTCAATGTCGGTTACACCTACACAGTGTTAGACTGGTTCAATGTTACATTTTGACAGTGTGAGACTAGTTACAGGTTTGGTTTACATTTTGACAGTGTGAGACTGGTTACAGGTTTGTGACATTTGACAGCGTTAGACTGGTTACGGGTTTGTGATATTTTGACAGTGTGAGACTGGTTACAGGTTTGTGACATTTTGACAGTGTTAGATGATTTAAATAAATGTTAGCGAACCCCCCCAGAGAACGTGGACAAACGAGTCACAAGACAAAACACAACGCGTTTCGACCTCTTAGGTCTTCGTCAGGTGATGAAATAAACGAATAAAACAACGAAAATTCACTTAGCTTTGATCGCTTCAGTTTCGTTGGGGTTTCAGCGCAAGGAAAGGCGTTGAATGAGAACGGCTGTTGGAAGGAAATAGTGAGTGAGTCAAAGTCTTTATGAATATAATAATATTACTGATAGGAATACTAATAATGGTCAAAATATTAGGGGGGGGGGGGGGGGAAGACAGGATCAATCTTGGGGTCAATAAGTATGGGTATGGGGGAAAGGAGAGTGGGTTAGAGGATTCTCCTAAGCAGCAGGGTTGCCCTGGCAACAGTCCCCAGAGGCGAAGGCGATTGTGATGTCAATGCTGTGTAGTATCAATACAAGGGAAAACATTACTGAAGATAACAACGATAGTTTAAGGTTAAGGTAACGAAAACATGATACAGAAACTATTTAGAAAATACATTTTTATAATAATCAAATAAATAAATAAAGGAAACATTTTTTTTTTAAAAAAAATTTAAAAAAAATAATTAAAAAAAAAAAATATAATAAAAAAAAAAAATAAAGATATTAAATGCTAAAAAAGAAGCATAAGTTATGTGTGAGTGAATAGTGGGAGATAAGGTAGTATGTGTGTGTGTGTTGGGAGGATATTGTGGGGTGAGATTGAAGTGGGGTTGGTACATGTTCTTTAAGTGTTGATGCTTGAGGGTGGAGGGAAGAGGGGATGGTTTACGTACTAACTGGGGGAGGGGGAGGGGAGGGGCCCAAAATATTCACACCTATACACAAAATCCCCTCCCCTCTCTCTCTCCTCTCTCTCTCTCTTTTCTCTCTCTCTCTCTCTTCTCTCTTCCCCCCCCCCCCTTTCACGACCAACGATAAAGGAGATAGCATTTTATTCATTGTGTGTATGTGTGTGTGAGAGTGTGTGTGTGTGTATGTGTGAGTGTGTGTGTGTTCCATGTGTAATATCAGCCTTTTCATTGGTTACCCCACCTCCACCCCAACAACCGCCATACGCACCAACAACCCTACACACATCATTACTAGGCAGGGGGGTGGGGGGGGGGGGGGGAAGTCGATTGATGTAGCAAATGGAGAGACTCAGAAGTGTAGGAAAGGGAAGAGGATGATAGCTGCAACCTATGTTGAGGTAAAAAAGAGGTAGGGGGTGCGTAGGTGGAGGATATTTCAGGCTGAGCTGCAGAATGGAATGGCACATATACTTTTGGACGTTGATGCCATGATGGTGGGCGGTGCCCGTTTGCAATGAGATGAGATTACTGCATAACGCGTTCCAAGTTGTCACTCTTAGATTGCCAAAGTGCCAAGACTTTGACATGGTGATGTTGTGTTGGGCAAAGGTTGAAGTGTAGAGCGACTGGTCTGGGCCGATGGTGGCGGATGTCGGCCAGGTGTTCAGAGATGCGCGTCTCAAGTGTGCGAGATGTCTCACCTACATAGATCTTACCGCACAGCTGACAGTGGATGGCATACACAATGTTGTGGCTCTGGCAGGGGGAAAGTGCGTTTAATAGTGAAATAGCCTGTGGGGCATGTAGGATGGTGTCTGCAAAATCTGCTCTCTTCACCAAACAAGACACCATCCTACATGGCCCCACAGGCTATTTCACTATTAAACGCACTTTCTCCTGCCAGAGCCACAAAATTGTGTATGCCATCCACTGTCAGCTGTGCGGTAAGATCTATGTAGGTGAGACATCTCGCACACTTGAGACGCGCATCTCTGACACCTGGCCGACATCCGCCACCATCGGCCCAAACCAGTTCGCTCTACACTTCAACCATGCCCAACACAACATCAACCATGTCAAAGTCTTGGCACTTGGCAATCTAAGAGTGACAACTTGGAACGCGTTATGCAGGAATCTCATCTCATTGCCAAACTGGGCACCGTCCACCCTCATGGCATCAACGTCCAAAGTAGTATGTGCCATTCCATCTCTGCAGCTCCAGCCTGAAATATCCTCCACCTACGCACACCTACCTCTGTTTACCTCAGACATAGGTTGCAGCTATCATCCTCTTCCTTTTCCTACACTCTCTGAGTCTCTCCATTTGCTACATCAATCGACTTACCCCCCCCCCCACCCCCCTGCCCTAGTAATGATGTGTGTAGGGATGTTGGTGGGTATGGCGGTTGTTGGGGGTGGAGGTGGGGGTAACCAATGAATAAGGCTGATATTACACATGGAACACACACACACTCACACATACACACACACACACACACACTCACACTCACTCACACACACATACACACACACATAATGAATAGAATGCTATCTCCTTTATCGTTGGTCGTGAAGGGGGGGGCGGGGGGGGGGGGGGAAGAGAGAGAGAGAGAGAGAGAGAAGAGAGAGGAGAGAGAGAGGAGAGAGAGAGAGAGAGATTTTGTGTATAGGTGTGAATATGTTGCCCCTTCCCTCCCCCTCCCCAGTTAGTACGTAAACCCATCCCCTTCTTCCCTCCACCCTCATAGCATCAACACCTTAAAGTAACATGTACCAACCCACCACTTCAATCTCAGCCCACAATATCCTCCCACAACACACACACATACTACCTTATCTCCCACTATTCACCTCACACATAACTTATAGCTATCTTATTTATGCATTTATTATCATTATTTGTATTTTTTTATTTTATTTTATATATATATATATTTTTTTTTTAATTTATTATTTTTTTATATTTATTTATTTATTTTTTTAAAATGTTTCCTTTATTTATTTATTTGATTATTATAAAAATGTATTTTCTAAATATGTTTCTGTATCATGCTTTCGTTACCTTAACCTTCACTATCGTTGTTATCATTCAGTATAGCTATTGCTTGTAATGATACTACCACTAGCATTGCATCACAATCGCCTTCGCCTCTGGGACTGTTGCCACGGCAACCCTGCTGCTTGAGAATCCTCTAACCCACTCTCCTTTCTCCCATACCCATACTTATTGACACCAAGATTGATCCTGTCTCCCCCCTCCCCCCCTAAAATTTTGACCATTATTAGTATTCCTATCAGTAATATTATTATCATCATTACGACTTTGACTCACTCACTATTTCCCTTCCAACAGCCTCGTTCTCATTCAACGCCTTCTTCCTTGCGCTGAACCCAAAGCGATCTGAAGCGATCAAAGCTAAGTGAATTTTCGTTGTTTTATTCGTTTATACATCACCTGACGAAGACCTAAGAGGTCGAAAGCGTTGTGTTTTGTCTTGTGACTCGTTTGTCCACGTTCTCTGGGCGGTTCGCTAACATTTATTTAAGATTTGTTTAGATTTCCGCCTGCAGTCGTCTGCTTTGCAACTAGTGTTAGACTGGTTACAGGTTTGTGACATTTTGACAGTGTTAGACTGGTTACAGGTTTGTGACATTTTGACAGTGTTAGACTGGTTACAGGTTTGTGACATTTTGACAGTGTTAGACTGGTTAACAGGTTTGTGACATTTTGACAGTGTTAGACTGGTTACAGGTTTGTGACATTTTGACAGTGTTAGACTGGTTACAGGTTTGTGACATTTTGACAGTGTTAGACTGGTTACAGGTTTGTAACATTTTGACAGTGTGAGATTGGTTAGAGGTTTGTTACATGTTGACAGTGTTAGACTGGTTACAGGTTTGTTACATTTTGAAACATGTCTATACGTTTTGCTGTGTTGCTGATTTCTGTGTTTTGGGTGGCCGTTTTGTTGTTGTCATTGTTGTTGTTGATGTGTTCTTGTTCTTGTTGTTTTGTCTTGAGCCCGTTTGTCACACGCGCACTATCACATCCCGCCATATTAATGATAACACGAGCACAGAGATCATTAGAACAGTATCCATCAGGATTTTATTCCTGACCACGCTATGTTAACGGTAATTCACCACTGATTTCAGGCAAACCTTTTGACACTATGTCGGTAATCCAAGGGAGAAAAACACATGAACGTATTTGTCCAGTATTATCAATGTGTACATATGTATATGTATGTATATATATATATATATATATATATATATATATATATATATATATATATATATATATATATTATATATATATATATATATTATATATATATATATATATACATTTTATACTGTTTGCATAATGCTTTTAGTTTTTCAGCAACTTTTTTCCTCTCCACGCTTTCCTTTTGTTCCATTTACTACCCTTCGCTGGCTGCTTTGGGGGTGCTGTTGGATTCTTTTGTGAACCCTTGGTGATGAGAACACCACAGAATTATGGACTTTGGTGTGTCTCTATTTGACACCAAGAGCACAGACACAATCAGCTGTGTCTCCTGATGAGTCTGATCCAGCGGATGAAAGGCCTAGGAGCAGCAATACAAATGATCTGTCTTTGAAGGAGAGTACGATGGTTCCCTCAGGCAGCTAGAGAAGGGTTTCTCATATTTATAATATATTCCCCCCATTTTCTTCATTTAAAAAAAAAATTATTTATTTTATTTTATTTTTTATTAAATCAAGTCTTTGTCAAGTCATTGCTGTAATGACTGAAGAATTGTTAACTTGCACTTGTTTTCTCCCACTGTTTAATTGTTCAGCAGTATAATGTTGGTCAATTGGTGGGAGATTGCATCTCTTAGGAGATCCAAGTAAAGGTTGTTCTGTACAATTCTTAGCCACTCACAATGCTTGGGTCATTGAACAGCTGAGCTGACCACTCAGACTGTTCCATATCTTTTGATCTCCCTTGCATCCTTGAATGGATCCTCAAGCATAGGCTCAAAGATTGTCCCCTGCATTTTATACTGTTTGCATAATGCTTTTAGTTTTTCAGCAACTTTTTTCCTCTCCACGCTTTCCTTTTGTTCCATTTACTACCCTTCGCTGGCTGCTTTGGGGGTGCTGTTGGATTCTTTTTTGAACCCTTGGTGATGAGAACACCACAGAATTATGGACTTTGGTGTGTCTCTATTTGACACCAAGAGCACAGACACAATCAGCCGTGTCTCCCTGATGAGTCCGATCCAGCGATGAAAGGCCTAGGAGCAGGCAATACAAATAGATCTGTCTTTGAAGGAGAGTACGATGGTTCCCTCAGGCAGCTAGAGAAGGGTTTCTCATATTTATAATATATCCCCCCCCCCCCCCCCATTTTCTTCATTTTTTTATAATTTTTTTTTAAATCAAGTCTGTCAAGTCATTGCTGTAATGACTGAAGAATTGTTAACTTGCACTTGTTTTCTCCCACTGTTTAATTCGTCAGCAGTATATATATATATATATATATATATATATATATATATATATATAATATATATATATATAATATATAGTTAAAACAAGTAGTAAGAGGAATCTTAAACTATCTACAAATTTGTTTCTAGCGGCTTGGCTATCGTCAGGATGAAGTTTGGGTTGCCCACTGCCGATGTTATATAGCGTGTGAGGCCCAGTTGCAGCTGTTTTTGCGTGCGTGTTGGTTGCACGTGTTTTTTGGGGGTTTTCAGGTTGTTGTACGGGGTGCGTTCACTAACAACGATTTCCATTTATGCCTGCAGTTATTTACTATTTCTGTTTTAGTATTAAGAGTTGCTGAGTGTGGTTTACATAGTATTAGCCATTTTTCAGTTAGGCATAGGTTGCACCTTTTTGAAACATTGCTGTATGGTGATGCCCTTTTTATGATTTTTCCAGGATATGTTATAGTTTATTTTTGCGTCGTTAAGTTTCCAAATGTATTTGCTCAATTCAGTATGGTTTTTGTATTTTTCTTTGTTGAATGACTGTTTGTGGTTTGCATATCTGGTTTTGAAGTGGTTTTCAGTGATCCCTATGTATGTTTCATTTTCATTTTCTGATGTCACAGTAGCCTGGTATACAATGTTGTTGTGAAGACATTTATTGTTTAGTGGGCACTGCTCTTTTTTGGTGCAATTGTGCAAGATTTCCTTTCTTCACCCTTCTTTGCTGTGTTGATTTTCATTTTGTTGGATGCGTCAATTAGGTTTTTGAGGTTGGGCATACATGAGCACGATAGTTTAACAGCGTTTTTGTTAAATATTTTGGACAGTTTGTGTTCTTTTGGAAATGAAGTTGTTAGGATTTTGAAGAATTCTTTCCCTATGTTTGTTTTGAGTTTCCCGTCGTATGGGGGGTTATACATATGATTTTTCTTTTCCTATTTTTCTTGCTTTTATTTGTGTTGTTGTCTGGGTTGTATTGTAATTTGTAATTGTATCCACTTCTTTGTAGTGCCTCCTGGTATTCTACTGCTGCATTGTTGAACACTCTCTCACTGCATGACAGGTTTGATAGTCTCTTGTTTATGCCGTGGGGTATGGTCTTTAACGCACCCGTACAACAACCTGAAAACCCCCCCAAAACACGTGCAACCAACACGTACCAAAAACAGCTGCAACTGGGCCTCACACGCTATATAACATCGGCGGTGGGCAACCCAAACTTCATCCTGACGATAGCCAAGCCGCTAGAAAACAAATTTGTAGATAGTTTTAAGATTCCTCTTACTACTTGTTTTAACTAATGTTGCTCCCCAAGGGGTTGAGCACTTATAAAATTGTCTTAGGCATCTTAAATATACTGATATATATATATATATATATATATATATATATATATATATATATATTATATATATATATATATATATATATATGCGCTTTAGACCTACATAATGGAATATTGCGCTATATAAATTACATTAGTATTATCATTACTATTATTATGATCATTATCATCATCATCATTGTTATCATCATCATCACCAATATCATCATCAATATCATCATTATTAATATAATCATCAATCATCATCACTTTCATCATCATTATCATCATCATCATCATCATCATCATCATCATCATCATCATCATCATCATCATCATTATTACAATCATTATTCATCATCATCATCCCCATCATCATCATCATCATCATCATCATCATTACCTCTATCATCAACATTATTATCATCATCATAATAATCATGAGGATTCTCTCTTGAGGGCACAAAGACCGTAATGGCGAAAGCTTGGCTGTGTCTGGAGTGGCACTCTCTTCATCTGTCCGTGGGCATGGGTGGTTGGGTCTGTGGGGTGTGCGCGGCAGCTGGAGGGTGGTTTTCTCGCCGGTGGGCTCTGCAGTCATGAAATACGGGCTGGTACACCCATGGGGGATGCTATTTTAAGGCTGTTATGAGTTGCATCCTGCAGTCTGATTTACCTCTGTTCAGGAGCAGTTATGTCCCTTGATATCTTAATGGAGTGTCCTGCGCGTGCCTGTACCCATCGTCAACACAGCGCAGGCCTCCAAGGGTGGTGCAGGGCTGCTCTAAAGGCAGGTGAAGACAGTGCTTCTCTGGGTCCTCCCAGCACCTTCGGGTGTTTCTTTTTCTTCTTTGCCTTAACTAGGCTGACCCTGGAGAAGGTTTCAGTGACGGTGAGGAAAGACCCACTGACCACAGGAAAGTCCTGTTGACAGTGTGAAAGACTACAACTTTGGATTCTCTCTTGAGGGCACATAAGACCGTATGGCGAAAGCCTGGCTGTGTCTGGAGTGGCACTCTCTTCATCTGTCCGTGGGCATGGGTGGTTGGGTCTGTGGGGTGTGCGCGGCAGCTGGAGGGTGGTGTTTCTCGCCGGTGGGCTCTGCAGTCATGAAATACGGGCTGGTATACCCATGGGGGATGCTATTTTAAGGCTGTTATGAGTTGCATCCTGCAGTCTGATTTACCTCTGTTCAGGAGCAGTTATGTCCCTTGATATCTTAATGGAGTGTCCTGCGCGTGCCTGTACCCATCGTCAACACAGCGCAGGCCTCCAAGGGTGGTGCAGGGCTGCTCTAAAGGCAGGTGAAGACAGTGCTTCTCTGGGTCCTCCCCAGCACCTTCGGGTGTTTCTTTTTCTTTTCATCATCATCATTATTATCATCATCATTATTATAATCATCATTCATCATCATCATCTTCATCATCATCATCATCATCATCATCATCATCATCATCATCATCATCATCATCATTTACATCATTACCACTATCATCATCATTTCTATCATCATCATCATTATCATCATCATCACTGACAGCTCTTTGCATCCATCGTAGCTCTTAACAGAAACGACGCGGCATGACTCTGCAAACAGTCCCCTGACAGTTTAAGCGGCAGAACAGCAGCACACCAACAGTCCCCTGACAGTTAAGCGGCATGAACAGCAGCACCAACAGTCCCCTGACAGTTAAGCGGCAAAACAGCAGCACAAACAGTCCCCTGGAAGGTAATGCGGCAGAACAGCAGCACCAACAGTCCCCTGGAGTAAGTGGCAGAACAGCAGCACCAACAGTCCCCTGGAAGGTAAGCGCAGAACAGCAGCACCAACAGTCCCCTGACAGTTTAAGCGGCAGAACAGCAGCACCAACAGTCCCCTGACAGTTAAGCGCAGAACAGCAGCACCAACAGTCCCCTGACAGTTTGAGCGGCAGAACAGCAGCACAACAGTCCCCTGACAGTTAAGCGGCAGAACAGCAGCACCAACAGTCCCCTGACAGTTAAGCGGCAGAACAGCGCACCAACAGTCCCCTGACAGTTAAGCGGCAGAACAGCAGCACCAACAGTCCGCTGACAGTTTTAAGCGGCAGAACAGCAGCACCAACAGTCCCCTGACAGGTAAGCGGCAGAACAGCAGCACCAACAGTCAGATTGAATGGACCTGACAGCCCATGAAGACAGTCTCCAGTGTTGTGCACACCAGCCTACATTGATAATGACATCATAATGACATCAGGACTGACGTCACACAAACAGCCTACATTGATAATGACATCAGGACTGACGTCACACACCAGCCTACATTGATAATGACATCAGGACTGACCTCACACACCAGCCTACATTGATAATGACATCAGGACTGACGTCACACACCAGCCTACATTGATTAATGACATCAGGACTGACCTCACACACCAGCCTACATTGATAATGACATCAGGACTGACGTTACACCCCAGCCTACATTGATAATGACATCAGGACTGACCTCACCACCAGCCTACATTGATAATGACATCTGGACTGACGTCACACACCAGCCTACATTGTTGACTTCAGGACTGACGTCACACACCAGCCCACATTGATGACATCAGGACTGACGTCACACACCAGCCTACATTGATAATGACATCATAATGACATCAGGACTGACGTCACACACCAGCCTACATTGATAATGACATCAGGACTGACCTCCTGATCACAACACCCTGTCAGATGATTATTGATTGATCAGAGACCCGAACAAAGGAGATTAACAACATTACAATTCCTTCACATTCACAAATTAATTGACCAGAGACTTCAACACAAGAGATCAACAACATATTACAGTTTGTTCACATTCACCACTTCCATCCCTTTAACAGTGGCTTACATCACTCCTCCTCTGGTCTAATTTCACCCCCCCACCCCCCTCCCCTTGGAGTGAATCTGGCTCGCCACCATCGTATCGGAATGTAGTTCATTGGGGATGAATGTAGACAGGTACACTAACTTGCGCACCCTGGATGACATAATAAATACACAGGTTCATATGTCCTTGGCGTTAATGACTGTCTACATGAAGACTGCTAAACTTGGATCAGGTCCTTGGCGTTAATGACTGTCTACATGAAGACTGCTAAACTTGGAGCAGGTCCTTGGCGTTAATGACTGTCTACATGAAGACTGCTAAACTTAGAGCAGGTCCTTGGCGTTAATGATTGTCTACATGAAGACTGCTACACTTAGAGCAGGTCCTTGGCGTTAATGATTGTCGACATGAAGACTTTAAACCTGGAGCAGGTCCTTGGTGTTAATGATTGTCTACATGAAGACTGCTAAACCTGGAGCAGGTCCTTGGTGTTAATGATTGTCTACATGAAGACTGTTAAACCTGGAGCAGGTCCTTGGTGTTAATGATTGTCTACATGACGACTGTTAAACCTGGAGCAGGTCCTTGGCGTTAATGATTGTCTACATGAAGACTGTTAAACCTGGAGCAGGATACTATTCCCAGAGACGAAGCAGAAGAGGAGGAAGAAAAACTCGGAAGATAACTGTGCAGCCGACAAATAATAGAATAACAAATTCCATGAAGAGGCTGCTCCTGGTATTAGTAGCAGCAGGGATACAAAAGGAATATCAGCTGACAGAGCAGAAACGATCGCAATCTTGAAAGATTCTCTGTAGTTTTCATAAACATCAGGAGCAAAGCGTTTGCTATGCTGGTACAATAGTGATGGTGTATACATAGTGTCTGACATTGAATAGTAATACACTTTTTTTTTAATCTAGTATATGGTGGATCATTTTGCTTGTAGTTCACTCATTCTTTGTGATACTGGTTTCTTTGTTTTGTTTTGTTTCAAATCGCCGTAAAAAGAGCTACGCTGACAAAGGCTTGTCCAGTCAGACACTTTTCAGTCCACAATGACCTCAAACACAATTTGTCCATTGTGAAGTCAAAAGTCACTGCAAGACTTCACCATGATATGTATAGTTTGGAACTGATGTGGAACGTTACGTCAAGGCTGGTTACTTAAATTTGTTTTTCCTTACACATTTTACGAGTGTTCCTAGACATGAACCATTACAGACCATTGTGGTCGCTGTGTGAGGACGACAAAGCAGGGTTGGGTGGGGGTTGAGACTCATGGTATCTGGCGTGTGTTGTCAGACACCAACTAATATATGTTCAGTGCAATATGAATTCGTCTCAAAACACTTCTGTATGGCATGTTTCACATTTTTCATAAAATGAACAGTACTCTTATTGGGATATGTTGCAGAAACATTAGAAAAATATGAACGTTTTGTGTAATTTGCATTTATATAGTTTAAAGCTTTTAAGTTTGGAAATTTATTTTCCTTTTGCATATGTAAAGAAATGGGTTTGCGCCATGCTTGAAGATCTATTGTCCTTTTGCATATGTAAAGAAAAGGGTTTGCGCCATGTTTGGACATTTATTTTCATTTTGCATATATAAAGAAATGGGTTTGCGCCATGTTTGGGATTTATTTCCCTTTTGCATATGTAAAAAAATGGGTTTGCGCCATGCTTGGAGATTTATTTCCCTTTTGCATATGTAAAGAAATGGGTTTGAGCCATGTTTGGAGATTTATTTCCCTTTTGCATATGTAAAGAAATGGGTTTGCGCCATAGTTGGACATTTATTTTCACTTTTACATATGTAAAGAAATGGGTTTTGCGCCATGTTTGGAGATTTATTTCCCTTTGCATATGTAAAGAATGGGTTTGCGCCATAGTTGGAGATTTATTTCCCCTTTTGCATATGTAATGAAATGGGTTTGCGCCATAGTTGGAGATTTATTTCCTTTTGCATATGTAAAGAAATGGGTTTGCACCATAGTTGGAGATTTATTTCCCTTTTGCATATGTAAAGAAATGGGTTTGCGCCATAGTTGGAGATTTATTTCCCTTTTGCATATGTAAGAAATGGGTTTGCGCCATAGTTGGAGATTTATTTCCTTTTACATATGTAAAGAAATGGGTTTGCGACATCCTCATCCATGACAATGAAGAGACTGTGTCAAATTTCGTGATTGTTACTTTTATCCACTCCAATCCAAAGCTTGGAGACAGAGCTGGTGAATCAGCGACTTTTTCAATATCTCATCCTGGTTTTATTTGCTTTGTGGTTCAGGGGATGGAAGGAATTCAATGTGGTTCAGTTCCATTATCACAACACTGCTCATGCAAAGAGGCCAGTGTCATCAGATGACTCACAGACATGTAGGGAAATCATGGAAACAGGCGAATTTTCTGCAGTGAATTACGTTTGATCATGGGTGTATGAAATAAGATGAATAGTCTTTTACACGGAAGGAGTCCACATCGTTGAGACAGTGTGTATCGTTTCGTAAGTCCAGTGACTGCAGGGTTTCTCATTTCTATCAGGCAGTGTGGGAGTAAGGCTTTTGACATGACTACAGAATGCAAGTCACCCCCCTACCGCCTCAGGAACTTGGTGTAGTGGACCATAGTCAAATCAATAGTGAAGCCATAAGCTTTACTCGTGTATCTAGATTCGAACTGCTGCAGAGAATGTAAATATGTTCGTTCAAGCTCACCCATGTTATTTTGCACGAAAACCCCCCTTTTCACAAACAAATCACGTCCATCTCATGTCAGTTTTTGCCAAAATAACACTGTTTTACAATTAAAATTAACATACAAAAACCTCTAAAATCGACGTAATCAGTACATTAAAACGGGGGCTTACGTGCTAGATAAGATGGGGTGATCGCGAACAAAGATATTTACATTCTCTCCAGGCACATACAAATTAAGGACTTCCAGCGCTAGTAACGTCCGCGGGACTGAGTCCCTCCTACGTTTCTAATATTATCTTCTGCTCAAGCACCACTAATAAATCAGAACAATTAACTGGCTTTCCGGCTTGATTAGCTATTTTTACATCCAATGATTTATAGACCCCTCAATTAATTCTTTAAATTGGCTGTTTCCGCAAAACTATATAAAGATAATCGCAAAACCCTGCCTTAATTGTGGGGCGCTCGTAGAACTGTAGATGGAAGCATAACAAATAACGTTTTAGCTAAATGTAGGT